>LSYV01000137.1:63179-74500 GCA_001584585.1 Gonium pectorale | reverse complement strand
GTCGCGGCCGTCCTGCCGCGGCGAGCGGCGGACGTTGGGTCGGGCGAGGGCGGCGGGCGGGGCGGAGCGGCGTGGTGGTGGAGGTGGAGGGCGGCGGACGGGTCCGGGCGCGCGGGGTGTACAGCGGCCTGCTGGACGGGCGGCTGGTGCTGCGGAGGAGCCTGGCGGCGCCGCAGCTGGGCGGGCGGCTGCGCTTCAGCCGCGGCGTCGCGTACTTGCTGCCGCCGCAGCAGCAGCAGGTGCGGGTGGGGGGGAGGGGGGGTGTGCGCCTGCGGGTCACAAGCGACAATCGGGTCTGGGGACGGCGTCCACAGAGCGCAGGGAGACCGGGTCGTCCGGTCGTTTGTTCACCTAGCAACGGCAGCCTGCCTGCAAATCATGCCTTTCACTCGGGACTTGACTAAGGAGTGATGGCTGCAACCCGTACCTGTATCTGTACCTGTATCTGATGGGGAACTATGCAAATAGATGACTCTCCAGGGAATTTGCAAGTGCTGCCCCCACAGGTCGGTTTAATCGCCGTGCGCCCCGACCCGACCCGACCCGGCGGATTGGCGCCACCGTTGCATCAAGGCTGGGCTGGGCTGGGCTGGTAGAACGCTACCATTAGTGACCTGCAAGCGCCGGTCACGCAGCCGGGTCCAACCGTCATAACGTACCCGCCCCGACCCGCCCCTCACCGCGTCCCGCACGCAGGGCTCGGCGGCTGCCGCGGCAGCCCCGGCAGCGCCGCTGCCGGCCCCAACCGGGGCCGCGCCCTCCGACCTGCTGTCCTCGGCGGAGGGCCGCGAGGGCCCCGAGCTGGTCCGCTCCAGCTTCTCGGGCCTCAAGGCCGGCCGGAAGCGCGCTCTGCTGCAGGCGGGGGCGGCGCACGTGCATGGCGGCCGGCACGGCAGCGGGGGAGCGCTGGCGTTCGAGCACGTGCGTTGTGGGGAGCGGGATGCTGCCGGGCGGGGCCGTGCAAAGAAGCCGTTTTTGTGTTGAACCCTAGATGAGGGAGGGATGCGGTATTGCTCCGTGCAGCTTGCTTTGGAACAAGCGTGCCGTGACTTGCGGGCTGGAACTTGAACTGGGGCGCGAGGTTCGTGATCGTTTCTTTTCTTGCTGACCCGGACGGCCACCTGTGGCCGGGCCGCGCAGGAGCTGGGCGCCGCCGCGAGTGCGGGCGGGCCCGGGGCGGCCGGCAGCCCCCCGCTGCAGCTGTGCGGGCTGGAGGTGGTGCTGGGACCCGACCTGCGCGCCATCTTCCCCGTGGTGCTCAACCTGGGGCTCAGCGGGACGGTGAGGCCCCGGACCCCCGGCCCGGCGGGGCAGGGCGGGGCGGGGCGGGGCTCGCTGTGCGGTCCGAAGGGGGCCGAGGAGTGCCGGCGTCTTCGGGTGGCGGGACCGTGCGCGTGGAAGGGGGGCACGAGGATACCCACCCTGTGCTGAGGGCGGGAGTGGGAGCCCTCGAGCGCGCGTATGGGTGGATGGTGCGTTGGCGGCGGCGCTGCCCGCTGCATGTTATCTGTGGCGGCGGCCCCTTGTGATGCCCCGCCCCGGTCCGGCACCTGCCCGGCGCCTGCCCTGCCCTCATGCCCCGCCGGGCTGCAGGTGACCCTCAACGGCCCCGCCGACCCGGAGCTGCTCCAGCCGGTGGGGGTGATCAACCTGGACAGCGGGACGCTCAACCTGCTGGCCACGCAGGTAGGGGCAGGGGGGGCGAGGGCGGACATGGCGGCGGCGCGACAAGGCAGCCGGTGACATGCACCGGCGGTTGCGACACCCGCTCGCACATTCCCCACAATCCCCGCCCGTGTGGCCGTTCGGAAGCAGACTGGCGGCGGGCGGGGCGGACGGGGCGCAGGCTTGCATTTGTTGCCTACTGCTGTTCTGCAGTCTGCAGTCGGCGGGGTGTATCAGCCTGTGTGGCGCACCTTTTGGACGGGACCCTGGTCCCCCCTCCACATTGCACCTCCTGCCGTGCCAGCTCCCCGTGCCGCCCATGCCCAACCACCCTCGCTCCCCTCGCCCAGTTTGTGGTGGACCGGGAGCACAACAACCGGATCGTCTTCGCGCCGCCCGAGCAGCCCCTGCAGCAGCCGACGGCCGGCGGCGGCCAGACGGCAGGGGGCCGCGACGGCGCCGGCGGTGCTGCTGCCACCGGCGCCGGTGGCGGCCCCGAGGGTGCCCCGTCCGGCCCGGTGGACCCGCTGGTGGACCTGGTGCTGGTCAGCGGCGACCTGCGCGCTTCCATCCAAGTGAGGCGGGGCAGCGGGGGCCGTTGGGTCAGGAGAACCTCTCCGTCGTCGCCTTACACACACGGCGGCCGCACCACATGATTACTCTCAGCGGAGGTTGTACCGTGTCAAAGTGACACAAGTTTTACAAGGGACCTCCAGAACACAGGCACAAACGCCTGCTTTCATTGGCTCAGTACTGCACACGCAACATCCGCCGCACCTAAGGCCGCACCTAAGGCCGCATCTAAGGCCGCACCTAAGGCCGCAACACTCTGACGCACCTGGCCGGGAAAACGGCGACCCGTGCGCGCAGGGCCGGGCCAGCTCGTGGCAGGAGGGGCTCAGCCTGACGGCCTCCGGCACGCCGCTCCTGGGGGGCGGTCCGGGCGGTGGCGGCGGCGGCCTGGCGCTGGCCGGGGACTCGCTGGCTGGCGGCATGATGGGCGGAGCCGGCGGGGGCGGCTCGGCCGGCGGAGGCGGAGGCGGAGCAGGCGCTGGGACGGCCGGTGGAGGCGGCGGCGGCGAGTCTATCGGCGAGGCGGCTCGCATCCTGGAGGAGCGGCTGGCGGACGCGCTGCTGGGTGAGGGGACACTCGCTGCGTTGTCAGGGGATGGAAGAGAAACCGGGTTGTCAGGTTTGGGACGTTCTGCGTTCATTAGAGGCCATGTCTTTGCCTGGTGCACCTGTGTGCGCTCCGCGCCCAACCTGACCCGACTCCCCCGAGCCCTGTCCCTCATCCCCTCCGCCTCCCCGCTCCCCCCCACAGGCGAGAAAGGGCAGCTGGCGCTCCGCTCGCTAGCTCGCTCCACAGTCAGCTCGCTACTGCCGCGGATCGAGACGCGCGGCCAGGTGGGGGCCCTGGGGTGGGGGTCCAGGGGACGCGGCGGGCCGCGGATTCCCTCGTTCGTTCTGCCCATGTCCGGCACTTGACGGGCTATGCAGTCGTGTGAAGCGGAGGCTTGCTCCGGCTTTGCGTCCCAGACTCCCGTTCCATTCCTGTGCTACCGGTGGTGGGGCTACGCGCTGCCCTCCGCCCATACCCAAGGGGGGCCTTCCAGCCAGCCAGCCAGCCAGCCAGCCAGCCAGCCAGCCAGCCAGCCAGCCAGACTGTGATTTGCGCCTGGCAGTATCGGACAGCCAAAGGGCATGCACGGCATCAACAGGCTGCCTGGTGGTGGCCGTTCCCCTCCGCCCCACCTTCCCCCAACTGTTGCGACGCAGATCGGCCGCGCGCGCTGGCGGCTGGTGGGCGCGCCCTCGCTGCCGTCGCTGCTGTCGCTGCCCGACCCGGTGGCGGAGCCGTCGCGCTTCCTCAGCACCCTGGCGCTGGGGACCGAGGTGGAGGTGGCGTTCGGGAAGCGGCTGCAGGTGAGTGCACGGGTTCTGCGGGTTTCACTTCGCCTAGGCTTGGGAGGCTGTATTAGTCTTCCAGATTCAAATCTCTCAATGTCCTGCCGTGCCCCCTCCTGACCGGGTCATCCCCATCCCCCGCGCCCTGGCCGATGTGCGTCCAGGCCTCGTTGAGCCACAAGCTGCAGGAGCTGGGCCGTAGCGGCGCGGAGCTGACGGG
Organism: Gonium pectorale; assembly: GCA_001584585.1. Classification (NCBI taxonomy): domain Eukaryota; kingdom Viridiplantae; phylum Chlorophyta; class Chlorophyceae; order Chlamydomonadales; family Volvocaceae; genus Gonium; species Gonium pectorale. Next base: position 70,707 of record LSYV01000137.1, on the reverse strand, counting down.
CGGCGGCGGCGGCACGGAGGCGCGTATCACGCTGCAGCTCAGCAGCCGCCTGCGCCTGCAGGCGCACCTGGCGCGCGGCGCGCTGCTGCCCAGCGTCAGCCTGCAGTACAGCAGCGAGGCGGGCGCGGGGGGCGGCGGCGAGGGGCTGCTGCGGGACGAGGGGGAGGGGCTGGAGGGGGGCGCGGGGCTGGAGGCGGCCGTCACGCCGCTGACGGTGGGGCCGGCGGAGGCGTCGCTGCTGCCGCCGCTAGGGGGAGGCGGGGAGGCGGGCGGGAAGCTCGCAGGGGCGTACGGGTTGCGGGAGGGACAGGCTTGAGCGGACGGCGAGTTTGCCGCCGGCGGTTTGGCAGTTGAGGCACCTTGCTGGCGGTTGTCAGCGCTTGACGTGCGGGTTGCGCCTCTCGGAGAGCGTAGGTCGTGGATGGGGCGCAGCTATCTGGCGCGTCGGCTTTGCGTTTGTTTAGACGAGGGCGCCCCACGCAGTGCGTGCGCCCGAGAGTCGGTCCGGGGGCGCACAGAAAAGGGGAAGGGCCGGAGGATCTGAGGATCTGAGGATCTGAGGACGTCGCACACCTGGATGTGCAGGTGTAACTCCCTGCTTTTGGTTGGAACGCCTGCCTGTACGGCCACATTGGCTCGTACAGCGTGTACGGCAACGCACACGGTGCATACCTTGTACAGCAGGGTCGAGCGGTGTGGCCAATGATTTACGGCCAACGCACGAGGCAATTGCCCGTTGACATTCCCTTCTGCGGGTGCGGCTCGAGGCAGCCTCTGGGCGTGCGCGGTCCGCACGTACAGTTCGCCGCCATCGCAGCAAGCCTACGGTGTGGCTCCTGCCCGTCATGTGGCAGCGCCAGCTGAAGCAGCGCCATAAGCTGGGCGAGAAGCCCCGGTGACGCGGTGAGGCACTGGCCGTCACATGGCTTGGGCGCCAAGGCAGCCGCGCCGCTACCAAACGGATAAGTGTAATGCATGAAACCGTACCCAGAGTGCATCCTGGCCTGCGGACCATGGCTTCGCCACACGCGCACGTTCCCAAGGTGCACCATGGTGCCGCCCCGTCAAGCGCTCTGGTCAGCAGCCATCCGCCCGTCCCGCAGCCGTCACGCGCGCCTCTCTTCTGTCGAACGCATGAATACACACCTACAAACCGTACTTCCGGTACCCGCGCGGACTAACGCCACGACACATCCCGCCGCGTGGGAGGGGCAGTCAACACCAATACCCAGGGGGGGCTCCCCCGCACGTCGCCGTGCGCTCGCTGTGCCACGTAAGCCGGCGATGCAACCTGGCACTAGAAAAAATTATCGCACCGCCTCGCAGCACACGCGCTGACGCGCAGACGCCTTACGGCGACATCCCGCCAGCCCCAAACGTGCAAGCACACAGTATCCGGTACGCTGTTAAGCAAGTGCGCGTGGATGAGTTCCCGTCGCATCATGTTATGCAGCGTGGCACCCTGGCCACGTGCCCGCCCGCCCCGCACCGCCGCATTTGCCTGTCGGCCCACTCACCCCCGCGGGGGACGCAGGCCAGCCGCCGGTGGGGCGGTAGCAGGCAGACCACGGACCCCACAATCAAGCGCCACGTCTGGTTCGCAGGATGAGTGACCCCGAACGACCAATCACACGGCACAGAAGGATGAAACGAATGAACGGATCCACCTCACCACGGGCGGACGCACGGGTGTTCATGTCCCTAACCTGATGGACCGTCCCGCCATAACCTTGCAAGCCTGCATATGAGGCTGTGCGACTGCCGGTCATGTACGGCAGCGCGGCAACCAGACACCGATGACCCGCTGGCACACACGCACATTCCGCACGCCCTCCCGGCGCCTGTCCTTGTCCGTGTCCTCGCCGGACACCACCGCACCCGCGAAGAAAACCACGACAACATCAAAGCACGCAAAAAGAACATGTTCGAGTCGGCCCTCTTGCCTCGTGGAGCATGCGGGGGCTGACTAGGCATGCACCCCGGCGGGACCACTCTGCTTCATGGGTGCTATACGTGTACGGCAGCAGCTCTGCAGTGTCGTACATCCGTCCGAGGCACCGACTGCGGCGACACAGACCAGACGTCCTCCGCGTCGCTCATGACGGCAAATCCTGCACCGAGTCTTCAGTAAAGTTCAGCCACGTCGAGGAGAGATAGCGGTAAAACGACGTCACAGGTGGGCGCGCCTCTGCACGCGAGGCCCGCCCTCAGTTCCTTCCGGCCCCACCTCACGTGCACCCCGCCCGCTCGCTCCTTGGCGACGCTCGTTCGCCTCTCGCACACCCACTCTCCTCAGACACACACGCACACAACGCTCAGAACAGCGCCTCACCGCGGCGGGACCACCCGCACCGCGGTGCCACGCCGCCACGGGCCAGCTGCCGGGCCGCACCCGCGGGGCGACGAGACTCACTGCCCCCGCCCGCTTCCCCCCTTTTCCTACTGTGCAAGAGCTTGTAGGCAGGAAAGACGATGAAGGGCGAAGACAACGGGAGGGGGTGGTTACCGGCCCTCCCGTTCAAGCCGCCAGCGCCATCCTGCCCCGCCCTCGCCTGCCCCCGCCTGGCCCCGCCTGCCGCGCTCAGTGGGTTGGCGGCCTCAGGGCGAGCCTGGCGGGGGTGATGGCGGCGCTGCTGATCTGCAAGGAGCCGGTGCTGGGGGCGTTTGTGAACCCGTCCGTGGGGCCCAACACCAGCGTGTTGCTCACGTTGTGATACTCGAAAGCCAGCAGGGCATAGTACGGGCCCGGCGAAGAGACCAGCGGCGCAAAGGACCGCATGTTGGTTGAATTGTCCGCCTTGGAGAGGTCTTTGTACAGGTTGCTGTAGATCTGCGAAAACGGGAGAGCCAGTGGGAGGCCTCCATCAATGGAGCTACAGTGCCGTACTGGTACGGTACTGGTACGGCACGACACGCATGCACACTGTTTATACCCATCCCCTGCCCGCACCCTGACGACAACGTTGCTGGTGAAAGACGTGGTACAAACGGCAACCACCAGCTTTCCAGCCCGCGCGCACTCCCCGCCCACCCCTTCCCTCCCTGCCCGCTGCGAAGCCGCGACGTGTGATGCACCACCCTGGCGCAGTTCCCACACTTCCCGCGCCCTGCGGCCCCCTCCTCCTCCTCCTCCCCCTTTCCCCGCCCTCTGCTCGGTTGCAACCACCACCCGTAACAACGCACCCTCTGGGCCCCCAGGTAGGCTGAGGCCCGTTCGATGAAGCTGCCGGTGGCCGTGGCGCTGCGCAGGGCGACGAGGCCGCGCTGGAAGGAGCCCGACCAGAAGGTCCAGCAGCGCACGTGGTAGCTCCCGCGTTGGTCGGCGTCGGGCAGAATGTCCTGAGCGCGTGGTGGAAACGAGGCGTGGGGCGGGGGCTGCGTTGACCGACAGCGACGGCAGCGCTGACGTCGTCGCACGAGCGGCGCAAATGCCACTCTCCCTCCCCCACCCGGGGCCGTCTCGGGGCCAACTGGGCAGCGACCTCAGACGCTGGGGCGGCCCAGTGATACCGTCGCTGGGGGGGAGGGTTAAGGCTTGTGCAGGGTTGGCCTGACCCCGGGGGCAGGGCAAGGTCCCCGTGCTCCTGCCCGGCAATGTATGTGCTGTCGTACTGCCGTACCAAGGACACACTCACCGTAACGACGACTACCGCCAGCCCGGTGCAGTTGCGGTTGGTGCTGTAGGCGGAGCAGTTGCGCGAGCGGGTGGTGTTGGGCAGGGTGACCGACGCCAGCGGCGGGCGGTCCAGTTGGGAGGGCACCTCGGGCTCGCCCAGCGCGCTCCACACGTCGCAGCGCATGGAGCCGGCGTTGGCAGTGGCTGTGTGGGCGGAGTGTGCGCGGGGTTGGTGGCGATGGCGACGGGAGATGCGTGCGTGCGGAGCGTGGGTGGTGGCAACGGCGTTGAGTATTGGAAGAAGGGGAAGTCGAGCAGGGCATTCGCGGGGGATAGCAGCGGAAGGGAAAATGGCATGTGGAGGGCAGGGGAACACACGCAAGCCTGGATGTGAGGATGTGTGTTCTCTGCAGGCCAGCGCAGGCCAGCGCAGGCCGGCGCAGGCGCACAGCCACGCCGTGAACCACGCCGCAGCACGTGGAACACAAGTGCAGCTGTACGCCGTTGGCAGCTCTACTTGTTCGCTCACCTGCGCCTCGCGGCGGCGCCCACATGACGCTGCCTGTCAGCAGGCCGCTGACGTTGGACCACTGACCCTGGCCCTGGCCCACGGGTCGGCTGCCGCCCACGGCCGAGCAGGCCGCCCACTGGACGTCCAGAGAGCCACTGCTGAGGTTGCCGACCGCGAAGCGCAGCTCGAGCGTGTACACCGCGGGGCGCGAGGCCGACGTGCTGGCTGCGAGCGCCAGGCAGCCCGAGGCGGCCGTCAGCCTCGCGGCGGCGGCGCCCGGGGCCAGCGCCTGCGAGGCGTCCGCCACCACCACACCCTGGCACCGGCGGCAAGAGGGGGCTTTCATCCGTCACCCCGTCTGAGAAAAGCATGCGGTCATGTCCCGAACAAAGCCGACAAACACTGGCGGCCGCGACCCAGGGGAGTCGGGCGGGTGCATCATACGAAGGGCCGCGGCGGCCCGGCGCCTGCCCGCCGCCTCTCACCTGCACCAAGAGCCGGCAGCTGGTGCAGCTGAGCTGGAAGCGCACTCCGCTGCCGTTGGCGGGCGGGGACATGTGGGCGACCGCGTAGCCGTAAGCGCCCATGCTAGCGGGGTTGGGTATGACGATGGTCGGGGCGGCGGTGGAGGCGGCTGTGGTGGGGGGCGGGTGATACAGTGCGTGCATGGGGGAAGAGAAAGTAAGAGCGCCACAAAGAAGGATCCAGACGTGGATCGAGTCGGTTTTGTTCCGAGCTTCGCAGGTGTCAATGGATCTTCAGGAGGTCAGGCGCCTAGCGGCCTCCCGGAGAAGGCTCGCCTCGCGGCAGCAAGGAGGCGCAAGGGCAATGACCTCGCGGGGGATGCTGTCAACATGCCGGGCCGAGGGCACCGCACCCGGACGCAGTCGCCCCGCTCGATCCGGACTCACCTGCCGACGCATTCGCTGCCTGCGCCGCCATCTCCCCGAACGACCCGGCCACGGGGAACAGCCCCGCCCGCACCGCGGTGTTGCGCAGCGGCGCCCATGGGCCCGCGGAGGGCGGCAGCAGGCCGGAGCCGAAGGCGCCCAGCAGGTACGCCGGCAGCGAGTTGACAGAGGAGTTGGAGGTGGCGGCCGCGATGGCGGGGCTGGGCGGCGGCTGGGCGGGGCCCGCGTACTCCCAGGCCACGTGCCAGCCGGGCGGCGAGGCGGGCGCGAAGGCCAGGGCCTCGATGTTGGGGGCGTACCTGCCCCAGGGTTTCAGGGGGGGTTGAGGGGGAGGGAGACGTGCGCTCGCGAGTGATGGGGAAAGGCGCGGAGTGCGGGTCAGGCAGGAGTGCGAGGTGACAAGGGAGAGGTGGGTGGGCGGCGACGAGGGGTGGAGGAGACTGATCGGCAGCAGTTGCGAGAGATGCCACCGCAGCAACCGAAGAGCTGGTGGTGATGATCGGAGAGCAAAGGCACAGCGAGCGTATCCCATGTTGGGGCATTTGCACTACTCACAGCTTCAAACGAGCGAGCGGCAGGCTGCTGGAGCGTACCTCGGCGGTACAGCAGGCAAGTACGACGGTACGACAAACATGTCAGCCACCGTCTGGTTGCTGCTGGAGTTCAGCGGCCGGGTCCATTGGAGCTCAAGCGGCTGGTCCGGGTTCAGCACCTGGAGCTCAAAGTCGTACACGCCTGTACGGGAAACCACACAGCACGTCGGTACGAATTGATGTCTCCTCCGTACCTTTCCGTCACCGGGACAGAGTGTGGCGACGCAAAGTGCGGGCAACACATGGCCCACGGCTTGGAAAGCACCCCGCCCGTGCCACCACGGTCAGGTCAGGCGGTGTCGTGCCCAGGGGGTGGGATAAGCACGGTCCAAGGCAAGTCTAGAGGTATGGCAAGCAGGGTCCTTGCGGTGAAGCCGCACCCACCTGCCGCCTCGGCTGCCAGCGTACACGGCAGACTCAGGTCCACAGTGCGCTGCGCTCGGGAAGGGGGGGACGGCCAGGGAATGAAACGCAGCAATGTCAAGTCCTGTCCACTGGACCGAACACGACGATGGTGCCGACGAGCGGCTGCCCCCGCAGAAGCAGCAGCAGTTCGTCTAACGCTCCTGCCCTGAAACTCTGCACCACGTGGTCCAACAACACAGCACCACTCAAGCCTGTGCCACACCCCAAATTCAAGGCCATTACGTGGCCGTCTTACCTGCCCGGCCATGAAACGGACCCGCGCCGTTACGTTGGCCAACGCAACGCCCGCGCTCGGCTGCAGAGACACGGCCCAGCCGCCCGACGCATCCAGGCGCATCAGGCCGCGGAGTCGCAGCAGCAGCGCCCGGTCCGCCGGTACGGCGCTGGTGTTGATGCTGTACTTGTACGAGTCGATACGCATCCGGATCACGGTCGGCGCGGGCGAGGGTGACCTGGCGCTGCTGGCATTGGCGCTGAAGACCTGCGGCCGGATACGAGGGCGCTCGTCAGCTCCGTTGATGCGCCTGTGGGCGCAGACGGCTTCCTGGCCCGCACGTATGGGAGACGGTGGCGGCGATGGCGGAAGGGCCCATCCCCGTGCCGCTGCCCGAACGCCTGCTGCCCAGGACATGCCCATCTTGCTGGGCGGAGGACTCGAACCCAGACTATGCGTATGGACTGCGCTCTGCGGACCTAGGTCCAAGCCGACAACCTTGCTGCTCACCAGCCACGACGCGGCCCCCCCTCCCCGCGCACACCCACGCATCCCCCACTCAACACACACGCGCGCACACGCACAGCCCCCCATGCAACGCCCAACATGCACCCCCGCTTCCCCCCACCTCCCCCTGCACCCACCCGCACGCTGACGTCGAAGGGCGCGATGCCGTCCACCCGCGCCACCTGCTCCAGGCGGGCGGCCCCGGGCGCCACCCCTGGCTGCAGCGGCACCGCCACGTACTCCTCCACCAGCCCGCCCACCAACAGCGCCAGCGGGGCGCTGGAGTTGTAAAAGGAAGTCGAGGCAGCCAGCACTGTGGACGCGAGGCGACGAGGCCGGGCGGCCGTGGAAGCGGGCTGGTGGGTAAATGGTGATTGCGCGAGGCAGAACGCAACAGATGCGGGGTCCAGGGGCGCGGCGACGAGGAGGTCGGGGTTCCACGCTTTGGCGGCAGGTAAAGCCAACTGCCGGCATCGAGGAGCGCAGGCATGGCATCTCAGGGCCTCTCCCACGCCCCTCCCCGGCCCTTCCCGCCCTCTCCCAGCCCAGCCTCCCCCCCGCCGGGCCTCACGGTATGAGTTGTTAGAAGTGGCGAACGCGGCCTGCACTGCGCGCAGGGCGTTGAGGCGCTTGCTGCCCTTGACGGGCAGCCCTCGCGCGGTGTCGGCGGTGCCCATCAGCAGGTCCTTGACGCGAGTTGCCTTCGGGGGCCGGGGTCGGGGTCGGGGTCGGGGTCGGGGCGTAATAACT
>LSYV01000137.1:0-49855 GCA_001584585.1 Gonium pectorale | reverse complement strand
CGCGGCTTCGGCCGGGGACTGCTCAGAGCGCTCTCGGGGAAGAGTGCATTCACTGGCCAGCTGCAATGAGTGCACAAGCCCTGGTCGTGGCAGGGGCTACGTCTGGATATGGCCTGACGAACGCGCTTGGAGTACATGCCGGAAGCCGGCCGAGTGAGGCTGGCGCCGCCGAGGCGCCCTGCGGCTGCGCGCCGCCCCTCATCCTCTGGCCCTGGCCCCCCCCCACTGCCGTTTGCTCCCTTAACACCCCCCACTGCGCTCCTGGCCGCAGGTGGCCATGCTCCTCCAGCGGGTGGAGGGGGAGCACATGTGGACGGTGGCGCGGCTGGAGGCGGGGGCGCCCGAGCTCGTCACCGGGCAGACGGCGCTGGTCTTTTCAGACCTCACTTCGCGGGCTGGCTGGGGTGAGGCGCCATCCGGAGAGGGGTTGGGGTGAAAAGCTCGCTTCGGCAGTACTGTCAGCCTTCCCGCATATGTCGGCGCGCGTGCGACTGCAGTGAGACGCAAAATTGCCACCCTTTGCCGTGAACTCGGTTGCCGCTTGTTCCATAACCGCCCTCTCCTTCCCCCAGGCTGCTTCATTCCCAGCCCGCCCCCTCCTCGGCCGCCGCTTCCATCGCCGCCGTTGACTCCTTGGGAGGCGCCGCCGCCGTACGACGACCTGGAGCCGCCGTCATCGGACTCCGACACGAGCATCCCGCCTACCCCTCCATCTGCTGGCGGCTCCCCCGTCGGCGCCCCGCTCTCTTCCCGCCTGCCTCCGAGCCCGCCGTCGGCCCCGCCGCCGCCCCCGCCGCCCATCGCCCTCACGTGCCGCGTCACCCTGCGCGGACCCGGCGGCGACAGCACCACCGCCTCGCAGCAGCCCCCCGTGCTCTCCGAAGCCCGCCTGGCCTGCTCGGACGGCGCCGGCGGCGCAGCGGGCTCTGCCGCCGTCACGGTGCAGGTGGGCGCTGCGCTGGAGCCACTGCTCAACGCCACCGGCGTTCAGGTCGAGGCGGCCGGCAAGGGCAGCAGCAGCGGCAGCAGCGGAGGCAGCGGAGGCTGGGGCATCGCCTTTGTGGCGGGGCCGCTGGGGCTGCGGCTGACGCTTGTGGACTCGGCGCTCAGCGACGCGCCACTCAGCCGCCACGGGCCGCTGCTCGAGTGCAGGTGAGCGGCCACCTCCCTGGTCGGTGACCGCACTCCTGCGCGTGCTCGCGAGCATGGGCCAGAGCCGCTGGCGTTGAATGCACGTTGCCATGTGCCAGGCCTAAGGCGGGTCTGCGGCCTATATTTCGGGTGAGTGCCCTCCTGTTGGGCAACACTTTATTACCAACCGTGGGCTTTTCCCCGGTGTTGCATCCAATGCAGGGGCTGTGTGGAGGTGACGTTTGTCAACGTCACGCTGCAGCGGCTGCGCCCGCTCCCAGCGGACGCCACCGCGCTGGTGCACGGCGCCGTGGCCGCCAACGGCGTCGCCCGCGCGGCGCTCTCGGGCTTCCGCTGCTCCGACGTGGCGGGTCCGCATGGCTGGGCCTGCTTGCTGCTGGACTTCCAGGTGCCGGGCGTGCGGGGAGTTGCGGGTAGTTGCGGGATGAAAGCCTCTCATAACCCCCGCTATTGACCGTACTGCCGGCGGCAGTAGAAGGCCATCATGGGCCTTGCTTGGACGGTCACTGAAGTTTAAGTCCCCTCTCCACCCTCTCACGGGAGACTACGGCTGGACGCCAGTGCGTTTTCATCAAGCAGTTGCCTCTCAACCCCCCCCCCCCCGCGCCCACACACACGCGTGTGAGCACATGTGTTTGGTGTATCCTTGCTTCCCTCTGCAGGCCCCGACCGACTTGCCCCCGTCGCTCACCCTGACCGGCTGCACTTTCGACAACAACGCCGTCGCGGTTGCGGTCGCCAACCTAACCGCCGCCGCCGAGCCGTTGGCGCGGCTGCTGCGGATGACGGGCCGACGCGGTGCGGGCGCGCTCGCGATCCTGGGCAGCGGCAGCGGCTGGCCCGCAGGCGCGGGCCCCCTGTCGCTGCGCCTGAGCGGCAGCAGTCTTTCTGGCAATTCTGGCGGCTCCGGTGGCGCGCTGTTCAGCTCCCTGCCAAAGGTGCGTTGCTGGCTGGGTGGGAGGTTGGGAGGTTGGACCGACAGGGCGGTTTGGCTTGATGATGTGGGCTTCAGCGGTGTTGCGCCCAACGGCTGCATGTATTCAGGGGCCGGGCGCGCTCGCAGGCTGCACCAAAACTGCCCGTATTTTGTTCAAATGTGTGCTGCACGGTAGGTGTGGAGCTGCGGCGATGACGGCCCGATGGCAGCACCCAACTGTTTGTGGCTAGCCCCACGGGTGGAGTCCCCCTTGACCCCGCCCGCCCGGCGCCCGCCCCTCCAACAGGTGTTGTTGGAAGTGGCGACGAGCAGGGTGGCGAACAACACAGCCTCGTTCCGGGGCGGCGCGATGTACTTTGCCGCCAATGTGACGTCGCTGCTGCTGAGCGGCAGCAGCGTCCTGGGTGACAACACCGCCCTGGAGAGCATGGGTGAGCGGGCGCCCGGGCCTCGTGGGGCTGCGCCGCGGCCCTGACGCGGAAGGCTGCCCCCCCCCCCGATTGAATCGGTTGTAGGCGCATGGCGCCGCGCTCCCTGTCCAGCTGAAAACGCGATGTACACCGGGCCACATCCTCTTGCATCCGCCCATGTATGGGCATCGGTGCTGTAGCTGCAGCTTGGCCACATCGCGAAACCGACATACCGTTTCCAACGCGCCGCCCGACCTCCTCCTCACCAGCCCGCTTGACCCCGAACCTGGCCGCGGCCCACCAACAGGCGGCGCCGTGTTTGCCGCCGGCTCCGTCGACGTGCTCACGCTGGACGGCCGTAGCAGCATGTCTGGGAACACCGCGGCCGGGGCGGGCGGCGCGCTGTGTGCGGGGCTGGCGGTCGGGGCCGTGTCCGTGCTCGGCGGCAGCTCCGCCGACGGCAACGCCGCCGGAGACGACGGCGGCTTCATCATGTCTGACGCCGCCGACAGGCGGGTGTCGGGCGGGACCACCCTTACCGTCAGCGGCGGCAGCTCGGTGAGCGGCAACAGCGCGTACAACGGCGGTGTGATCTCCGCCTACTGGCTGAGGCGGCTGGTGGTTGCCAACGGGAGCCGCGTGGACGGCAACGTGGCGGAGCACTCTGCCGGTGTGGCAACCTTTGCGGAGGTCCCGCAGAAGGAGGACTACACGGGCAGCCGCGACCTGGAGGCGATGGTGATTGCCAACTCCTCGTCCATGTCGTACAACAGCGCCGAAGAGATTGGCGTCCTTAACATGCCGTACTGGAGTGTGCTGGTCGCCTTTAATGTGTCCAACAGCAGCCGCTTCGACGGCAACCGGGCCAGAGCCGCGCCGGCGGGCGTGTGGGGAGACATGATCGCGAACGTGTCAGTGGTGCTCAACAGCTCTGTGTCCGGCAACGAGGCGGCATCCAGCGCCGTCGGCGGCGGCGTGTTCTTTTCCTATTCGTCCTTTGGTACGCAGTGTTCGACACAAGGGCAAGGATGTGTCCGCGCAGCCAAACACTTGGGACCGACACGTGTTTGGGCTGTCGTGTCGCGCGTGGGGGGCTGAAGGCCCTGCTGGTGTGGCAGTATCGGTGGACGCGTCTGGACGCCAGGCGGGCTGCAGCTCCCACAAGGGCATGAAAGTGGATTATAAAGTAGGCAGGGCATATCGACACGCCCGTCTGCGTGGTCGCTTGGCAGCCGACACGTGTGGGGTGTGCGCGCGTCCGCATGTGTCGACAGTTAGCCACACCACCGCGCGTGTGGGCTGATGTGAAAAGCTGCCCTCTATGGGCGGGCACACACTGAGCTGACCTTTTGCGCCCCCTCCCCCCGGTTACCTTTCTTTGTTACCCCTCCCCCCGCCTACGGCTCCGACAGGCACGCTCCTGATTGCGGGCGGCAGCCGCGTGGCGGACAACTACCTTGGTTCGGGCGACGGCGGCGTGATCAATGTCAAGTACGGCGACATATCCGGGATTGTTGTCCAGGGCGCAGGCAGCGCCGCCGTAAATAACACGGCCGCGAACGGCAACGGCGGCGTGGCGGCTGCCGGCGGCATGCGGGGGCTGACGGTCAGCGGGGGCGCCATCATCTCGCACAACAGCGCGCCCAACGGCAACGGCGGTGTGCTGGCAGTCAGCGCCAGCATCCGGGATGTCGTGCTGAACAACGCCGTCCTCGCGAATAACACAGCCGGGTCGTCAGGTGGGTGGGCGGGTGGGCTCTGGCGTACGGGCGGCGCGGTAGGGCCGTTGCGCGAGGGAGGGCAAGGGGTGGCGAGGGTCGTACGGGCTACGACCCGTGAAAGACATGTTGGAGGGAGTTTGCCGTAGGGAGAGTCGCGATGGGAGTTCACGCGCCCCTCGTTGCCACGTCACTCCACCATGCGCCCAGCATGCCGCACTGGCGAGGGCAGGCCTGAGGAGCCCCCTCCCCGGCCCCGCTCACCCTGCATTGCGGCCCCTATCACTCCCCCGCAACCCCCTACCCCCAACCTCTACATCTCCAAACTCCATGCCGACGCCGGCGCCCAGGTGGCGCGATCTACGTGGGCCAGGATCTCGGCCGGAACATGTTCCTCCTTAATCGGACAACCGTTGACGGTAACGTGGCGGCCACCGGCAACGGCGGCTTCTTGTCGGTGGGCCGGACGATTCAGACGCAGGTGGTGGTGGACAGCGGCAGCCGGCTCACGGCCTGCCGCGCGGGCCGCTCCGGGGGCGCCGTCTATGTGGGCGACTCGGTGGCGGACCTGGTGGGGATCGCCGGCGGATCGCTGGTCGGCGGCAACGTGGCGGAGGCCGGCGACGGCGGCGCCGTCTTCGCGGGCTTTGCGATTGCGCGCCTGGTGGCCATGGGCGGCGGCCGCCTGGAGGGCAACACCGCCGGCGGGTCGGGCGGGGCGGTGCATGCGGGCCGACTGCTGGCGACTGCCTACGTGATCAGCGGGGGGCGCGTCGCAGGCAACCGGGCGGGCGGAGACGGTGAGTGCGGGCCCCACGGGCTGCACACGGTGATCCCGTGCTCGGATTCGGACCCTGCTCTCCAGGCCACCGATGCACCATATCGGCACCTGCGTTAAAGGCCGCTCCTTGTCGGTAGCTGTCGCTCCTAGTCGCTATCGGACAATGCTTGTTCCGTCTGACCTCATCCACCCCTCGGGCCGTGCTGCCGCCCGCCCACCTAACCCACCCTTCCGCAGGCGGAGCCCTGTTCGCCGACGCCATCAACTCGCTGAACGTCACGAGCGGCTCGGCCGTTGCGGATAACATCGCGGGCGGCGACGGCGGCTTTGTGCGCGCCGCGCGCATCGGCAGGCTGCTGCTGACGGACAGTCAGCTGTCGGGCAACCGCGCCGGCGGCAACGGCGGCGTGGCTTCTGTGCTGACGCTGCTGGACGTTGTGACAGTCGCCGGCAGCACCCTCAGCGATAACGTGGCTGGGCGCGGCGCGGGCGGCGTCCTGAGCGTCACTGTGCCGCAGCCGGTGGGTTTCCCATCCTTGCTTTTGATGGGCTGGCGGGGCTTGGTGGCCCTTGCAACTGCCTAGCCGGGAGCCGGGTGTTGCAACATGCGCTACGTCTGCAACGTCGTGCCCACACCTGCTGCCTTCTGCTGCCTACTGCCCGCCCATGACGCTTTCCGCAGGGTTCGGACCTGCTGCGCCAGGTGGCGCCATCGGGGATCGTCCGCTACAACATCGTCGGCGGCTCCCAGGTGTCGGGTAACGGGGCCTACCTGGGGGGCGGCGCGTTCAGCATCTCGGCGGAGGCCGCCAGCGACCCCGCGGGAGTCGACAGCAATCGGCCCAACATTGCGCTCGAGGTACGCCGCTGGCGAGGACGGTTTTCCTGTTTAACAGGGGGGGCCTGGGCGGCATGGGCGGCATGGAGGCATGCCCGCAGGCCGTAGCCGCGTGCCTTGTCGTTCGTAGCGGCTGGTGGTGGTGGTCGGGGCGAAGGGTACCGCTTCCCGAGCTGTGTCCTCCGTTCCTGCGCGTGCTGCGAGGGGCGCTGCCGCGGACTCTGTACACTGCGCGAACCCCTCAGCCCGCTTGCAATTCCGGCTCACGCCCTTCCTCCGCCCCTCCACCCTCCAGCGCTCGGCTAGCTCCTCGGCCTGCATTGCAACCCTCTTCCAATCCCTTCCACGCCCACCCCTACCGCCCGCTCGCCCCGTCAGTTCCTCATCAGCGACTCGGCCTTCTCCGCCAACTACGCCGGCGGCGCGGGCGGCGCGCTGGGCGTCGCCAGCCCCGCCGCCGGCGCGCTGTCCGCGCGGGTGTCGGTCCGCAACTGCACCTTCCAACGCAACGTGGCGGGCAGCGGCCTGTTCCGCATCGGCAGCGCTGAGGACAGCGGCTACGGGGGCGCCATCGCCGTGAGCTCCAGCCCCAAGTACCGGGCAGACGCGGTGGTGGATGATGCCCAGCAGGCCGTCTCGCAGCAGCCGGCAGGGGCGGGCGCGGGCGTCAGCGTCAGCGCGGACTCAGCCTGCTCGCTGTGGCTGGAGGAAGTGACGTTTGACGAGAACCGCTGCACGGGCAGCGGCGGCGGCGTGGCGGCGGTCTCCTGCCCGGCGACGGTCTCGGGCTGCAGCTTCACCGCCAACGAGGCCAGGCTGGGAGGCGGCGGCCTCGCGGCCATGGTGGAGCAGGTCCTAGACGGTAGCCTCGGTCAGGCGCAGGATCAGGAGCAAGCGGCCTCTGGTTCCGGAGCCGCGCAACGGCGGCGGAGCCGCCGCCAGCGCCGCCGACTCCAGCAGGCAACCGACGCCGCCGGCGACGATGACGCCGATGCCGTGTGGCTAGACGTCCGCGACAGCACCTTCCGCTCCAACGTGGCGCTGCTGGACTGCGGGGGCGGCCTGTACGCCGAGGTGGCGGCGGGCGCCGGCGGCCGCGTCGCGGGCTCGCTGTTCCAAACCAACGCGGCGGCTGACCAGCATGGCGGCGGCCTCTGCGTCGCCGCGCGCGGCGACGGCGCGGTGGCGGAGCTGGTCGGGGGGACGGCTCTGCTGGACAACAGCGCGCGCCGGCGGGGCGGCGGCGTGTACGCAAACCTGGCTGGCGGCGCAGGTCACCTGCTGCGGGTCGACGGGGCGGTGCTGTCGGGCAACGCCGCCGCGGAGGGCGGCGCGCTGCTGGTCTCGGCCTCCGCCGGCTCCCAGGCCGTGCTCACCAACGTTGCCGCGGAGGGCAACCGCGCGAGCGGCGACGGCGGCGCCCTATATGCCCAGTGCGGCGTTTCCGCCGCCGCCGCCGCCACCGCCGACGGCGGCGGCGATGCCGCGCCGGCCTGTGGCACCAACGCCGTCCTGACGCTGCGCCGCTGCAACCTCACGGCCAACCGCGCCGACGGAGCCGACGGCGGCGCGCTGTACGTTGCGCCTCACGCCGCCGTGGCGGTGGAGGGCTGCGCCATGGCGGACAACGCGGCGGGAATGGCGGGCGGCAGCGTCGCCGCCGTGGGGTGCCAGGGCCTCAGCATCGTGGGCGGCAGCATCGCGCGCAGCTCCGCGGGGGAGCAGGGCGGAGGCGTGTTCACGCAGTCGTGCGGCCGAGTGCTGCTTCAGGGCATGGCGCTGGAGGGCAACGCCGCGGCGACCGGCGGAGGCGCCTTCTTCGCCGGCGCTGCCGCCGACGGAACGCTCCCGCCGCTGCCGGCGCTGGCCGCCAGCCCCTCGGTCATCGTTCGGGCCGTGCGCTTTGCAAACAACACGGCGGTGGCCGCGGCAGCGGCTGCCGCCACCGCTGCTATCGCCAGCGCTGATATGGTGCAGGGCCGCGGCGGGGGCTACCTGCGCTTTGGCGGCCTGGGCGGCGGCGTGTTCGCGCACGGCAACGTGTCGGTGCTGCTGGCGGGCAGTGACATGCGCGGGGGCAACGCCGCGCTGGTGGGCTCGGCGCTGGGCTCCTCGCAGCCGTGCGCGGACGCTGCCGCGGGAGCCGCGGCGCTGCAGCAGCTGGCGGGACTGGGGTCGTCTGACGTCATTGCGGAGAACCTCACGACCGGCCTGCCGGTGCGTGTGCGCCGTGTGTGTGGTGGGGGGGGAAGGTGGCGTACACTGACAGGCACGGATGTTGATTGGACGCTTTCATGAGCCCTTAACACGAGAGTGCACGACCGCGTGTGCCCAGGGACTGAGGCGCAAGACTGCACAGCACAAAGACGGGTGTGGCTGGAAGCGTGATGGCGGGGTGATATGTGCAGTGCACCTTGCTTGCGTGCATCCTTGAGTGATGCCCCGCACCTGGCGGTTTTGCCTGGTCGCCTGGTCGCCTGGTCGCCATGCTGGCGCACACCGCACATCCCCTTGCTACATCTACGTTCCGCGCAGTGGGATGCCCTCGAGTCGACTGGGCTCCTGGGAGGCTGCTGGTCGCTACTGCTGGCGCAGGTCGGCCTGCCGCCCAAGGAGGTAAGTAGCGGGTGCACAGTCATTCGGATTGCCGGCTGCGGCACGAAGGGTCGCCAGTGCCAAGGCACGCACATTCGTGGCACATGCAGGTGGCACACACCCGCAGATCATCCACATAAGCATTGCGCCTCTTTCGTTCAGGACCGACGAGGCTCGCATGCCCGCACCAACACCAGTCCCAATGTTGTCCGTACCCTTTCCAACAGGCCCTGCCCGTCTGGATGCAAGACCCCTTCGCTACAGCGCTGCAGGCGACTTGCACTCAGGCCCCGGCACCCAGTGAGCCGTCGGCAGGCTGCGATCCGGCGACCACTGTCGAGCTGCCGCGCGCCTGCCAGCTGAACAAGATGCTAGCAGCCTGCTCATCCGACAGCACGACAGCAGGCGCCGCCCCGCCCCCGCCGGCGTCGGCACCGACCCCCGGCGTGCGGTTGACGGGCGCCTTCCTCGATGTGGCCCCGACCCACATGCGCCTGGAGGCGTTCTCCGGCCGCATGCGGCCCGGGTCGTCCGTAGCCGTCTCGGCTCGGTTGTACAACGGCCTCGGGCAGCCGGTGCAGAGAGGTGCGCAATCACGTGGTCGCACCAGGTGGACCACAAGGCCCACACGATGCTCCCCCGCACATGTACACTAGTACGGGTGCGTGTGACACCTGGGTGCGAGGGCCCTCAGGGTGGTGTGGCGCACGATGTGTTGCGGCCCGGCTGTGGAACGTTGTCAAGCCCGCTGGCCGCTGACCCATGTTCAATCACGCCTCCCCTGGGCTCCCTGCAGACACTCTGGCGTTTGCCGTGACGCTCTCCATCGAGCCCGCCGACCCGCGGGTCGCCTGGCCGGGCGACGGCTCGCAGCTGCGGCCGTCTCCGCAGCGGCCCTGGGAAGACGCGGCCGTAGCCTACCTGGATCCGGGCACCGCGGACGGCTCACTGCTGTCGGCCGTGCAGGACGGCCTGGCGACCTGGCCCTACCTGACGGCGCGTGGCTGGCCGGGCCGCTACGTGCTAGTGCTCAAGGCAGTGGGCGTCGAGGACGCTGGTCTCTACCAGGTGCGCAGAGCAGGGGCATGGGAAGCGGGCAGTCGGCATCCGCCTCGTCCGACGTGCCTTTGCAACCTCTCAATCGATTATATGGCTTTGGTTGGCGCACACCGTCCAAGGGGACGAGAATCTACCTCGCGGCCAGGCCCCAACCCGCTTCGCAACTCCGCGCCGCGGCCGGCGCTGCACGCAGGTGGCCCCCCTGCGCATGCCGGTGGAGCTGCTGCCCTGCCAGCAGGGCGAGGCGGTGGACCTGACCTGGAGCCAGCGGCCCAACGCGGCGCCCACCTGGCTGGGCTGCAGCCGCTGCGGCCGCGGACGCTTCACGCTGTGGCGCGACGAGCGGCCGCCGCTGCAGCAGCTGGACATGCCCGACTACTGGCAGTTCGCCAGGGTGCGTGGCGACGGGATGGGATGATGGACCGGCACTCGCACATGGCAAGCGGTGATGATTAGTGCCGGGCGGAGGTGTCGTGGCAGGGGTACCCTGCGGCTGCCGGTGGCATTCGAGGGCGCGCAGTACAAGGGAAATTTGCGCATTCCAGAGAGCCGCCGGGGCGGCCACGGCGCATTTAGCAAGGGCCCAGAGGCCAGTTTCTGGAGCCGCAGCGCCGCATCCCCCCGAACTCGGCAGGGCGAGCAAGGGATTGCCTTTCCATGGGCCGCACTGCGGT
The DNA here is from genome assembly GCA_001584585.1 of Gonium pectorale. NCBI lineage: Eukaryota > Viridiplantae > Chlorophyta > Chlorophyceae > Chlamydomonadales > Volvocaceae > Gonium > Gonium pectorale. The sequence goes on along the minus strand of LSYV01000137.1, from coordinate 39,691 downwards.
GCCGAGTGCCCATAACCTCCTCACGCTGACATGCGGGACCCGCCCCGGCGCCCGGCGGCTCCTCTCCGGCTGCACCGCAGAACTGGTCAACGCGGGCGTCCGAGGGCGAGGCCACCTGCCTGCCCTGCCCCGCCCACGCCACGTGCCCGGGTGGGGCGGTACTGGTACCGCAGCCAGGTGAGCGCCTGGGGTGGCCGTGCAGGCGGGTCTGTTTGTATCATGCGGTAGATCCGTCGCGGCTGCGTCGCACCGTAAACTGATTGCAGTGTGCCCCCAGCGTCGGGTGTCTCCTCGCAGCCGCCCTGCATATCCCGGGCCGTGAAGGCCGCACCTCCAGCACCGTGCACAACTGCGTCAGCGCGGTACTTTCAGAGATCAGCGCGTGGGGCCCTTTGTGCCGTGTAGGGCCCCAACGTCACGGGATGTTTACTGCGCTCTGCTGAGCAGGCCGCACCCCCGCGTGTTCGCGCCTGCGACTGCGCAGGCTACTGGCACTCTGCCCCGGACTCTGCCCTCTTCCACCGGTGCCCCCATCCGGAGGCCTGTGGCGACGCTAGCGATGCCGGCCATGGCAGCGGCGACACCTGGGCGAGCATGCCCGGGGTTGCGCCCTCCGCGCTGGCCGTCGCGGTCGTCGGCGCCGGTGACGCGGCCCTGACCCTAGTCAATACCTCCAGCAACACCAGCGCCCTGACCGGCGAGCCGGTTCCGGAGGGCACCCCAGTGGCTGCACTGCAGCTCTCCGCCTCCGGATCCGACGAGCGGTCCGAGTGGCTCTCGCTGTGCCATCAGGTCGACTACCTGTCTGAGGCAGTCGCGACAGCCGCCGGCAAGAACGTCAGCGGCGGCAGCGGCGTTGCGCTTCCGCCCCCGGGGTCTGGATACAGCCTTGCGGAGTTTGTGGCCGCCTGCAGCGCCCTGCGCCCGCCGCTGGGCGACTCGCGTCCCTACCTGCAGCTCGAGTGCGGCACCGGCTACACCAGCCACCTCTGCGGCGCTTGTACGCCCGGCTACTACATCAACTCGGAGTTTGAGTGCCAGTAAGTGTACCATGATAATAGCTCTAGCCCGATCACGCACGGTGGTGGGAAGCTTGCAGGGCCCCCCGCCCCCATCCATGCCCCTGGCACCCCGCTCTCAACGGGAGTTCCACGCCTGCCGCCCGCCGCCACCCCCGTGCTTGGACCGCCCCCACAAGTGCTTCTATCGCGTACGCGATTTGGTGTACGCAACGCGGCGAACCGTTTTGCTTCTCCATTACCCCCACTCCCCCAGGACGTGCCCCAAGATGCGCACCAACATCGTGCTGGCCATCCTGGCGTTCTTCGGCGGCGTTGCGCTCGTCATGTACACCAGCCTCACCAGCCTTACCGAGAACTACGAGGAGGACACCGGCGACGAGGCGCAGGCGACGGATCTGCTCAAGGTGCGCGGGTGCTCAACGCCGGTCCCGTTAAGCGAGCGCAGCGCCGGCACCGCCTCTCGCCCCGTCCGACCCAAGCCTCACTTCCGCTCCTCCACACGCCCGCCACCTGCCCGCTGGCTGGCGTGCTGTTCCGCATGACCGCCCGATGACGCAACCGGCCCATCATGCCCCCCGCAGGTGGCCATCGTGCACGTGCAGTACTACATCATCATCACGCGCCTGCCGGTGGCCTACCCCGACATCATAACGCGCATGCAGGCCGTGGTCAGCGCCGTGACGGGCGCCGAGAGCACCGTGGCCTTCTCCTACAGCTGCCTGGTGCCCCAGCAGGCGAGCGACCGGCAGGCGCAGGCGCAGCTGCTGGGCTCGCTGGTGGTGCCCATCGTGGTGTGCCTCGTCAGCTGCGCCATATGGGCTGCGAGGTGGGTGCGGGGGCGGGCGTGGGACGGGCCTGGGCGACTGAGGTTGAACAACGGGAGCGGACGCCAATGGGCCGCGGACCGATCGGAGGGTCGCGGAGCAAGCCGTTATGCGAAAGTCGTGGCCGCGGGCGGCGCAGTTCACTGCGCCCTCTCGCCGCCGTGTTGTGTCCATCCATGCGTCGCTCTGCGCACTGTGCGGCTCGCCCGGCAGCAAGCCTCATCCCATCGGGGACGTGCCGCCCGCGCGCAATGCAGATTCATGTTCTTCAACCAGTCCAGAATGCGCCGTGCGGCTAACATAAGTACGCGCAAGGACTCGAGGCTGGCCATCGTGGCGGCCGCCGTCGAGGCAGCGGCGTCGGCGCCCGAGCACGCTGGCGAGGAGGGGCGCGGGGGCGCCGGGTCCAGCGCCGGTGCCAGTGACTCGGCGCCGACTTCGGGCGGCCTCGAGCCGACGCAGCAGGGCGAGAGGAGCAGCGAAGAGCAGCCCGGTGCGGAGCGGGTCTCGCCCTCAGTCTACGTAGCGACCGGGGCGGAGGACATAACCGTCAAGGTGCCGGCGGAGGACGGCGAGGAGGCGCCCAGCAAGCAGCCTCCCGGCGAGGGGCTGCGCGGCCCGCCGTCGCAGTTGTTTGGCAGCGCGCGCCAGAAGCTGAAGAGCGCCCTGTCAGGCGCCAAGGGCTCCCTGAGACGCAGCGCCTGGTACACAACGCTACTGCGCCTGGATGAGTCGCTGCGGCTGAGGGAGCAGATGGGCATCGTGCTGATGATCGCCGTGTTCATCCTCTACCCCGGCTGGGCCCAGGCGGCGCTGAGCGTCTTCTCCTGCTACATGATAGACGACGGACACAGCGGCCCCTTCCCCGACCGCCAGCAGGTGAGGCGGGGCGGCCGGGTGGGGCGCTGGGAGGGAGGTGCCGGGATTTTTAAAAGCAGCAGCAGCAGGATGAAGTCTCGATCGAAGGGTCGGATGAATGCCGCCGGAAGCGAACAAGCAAGAAAGGGGAGGCGCATGGGGAGCATGGGGAGGACCACAACCTGTAGCTGCAGCTGCCAGCCAGCCAGCCGCAACGACGAAACGACCCGTCATACTCCTATGCAACGCGCTCCAGTGGAGGGGGGAAAACCGTGGCTCAACCAATCCACTGTGCACGCATGCAGCCGTGTCTGAAGCCATCCAACCTTCTCCAGTACACTCACTCCCGGGGGTGCCCCGTACGCGCACCAGGCTGCCTGGAAGTACGGCTACTGGATCCGCGACATGGCGCAGGAGTGCTACAGGGGTTCGCACCTTACCACCTACGTGCCCATCGGGGTGGTGTCCGTGTTGTGCGTGTGCCTGCTGCCACCCCTGGCCTCGTTCCTGCTGTTGTGGCGCAACCGGCACAAGCTGGAGCATTCGTCCTTGCGCCAGCGATACGGCTTCCTGTACTCCCGATACAAGTGAGCTTTGCTAACGCCACGAGCGGCGTTTGGTGTTTAAACGCACACATGCCGACATGCAGTGTAGTTACTCCGGTCGGGGCGCTTTCTGTGTGCTTCGGCTTCAGCTGTCAATGCCCACACCCGCATTGCACATGCTTGGTAACATCAGTACCGCTGTGCGTGGTGTGGTGTGGTGTGGTGTGGTGTCGACGGCCTGCAGTCTGCTCGCCTTGCAACGCCCTGCCTACCGGCAGGCCTGCTGCATGCTCTCTGCCCTGCCGTCCACGCGCTGTGAACCTGGTTCCTCTGGTTCCCCTCCTCCGCCTGCACCCGCAGGCCGCGCTTCTTCTGGTGGGAGAGCGTGCTGATGCTAGAGGAGCTGGTGCTGGTGGCGGTGGAGGTGTTTGGCCGCGGGCTGGCGGTTGTGAGCCACCAGATCCTGCTCATGCTGGCGGTCTTCATTGTCCTGTCCCTCATCAACATGGCCTGTGCGCCGTTCCGGAGCCGCCTCGTGGGGCTGCTGGAGTTCCTGTCCATGGGCGTGCTCAGCCTCACCATCACGCTCAGCCTCTACTTCGTCGTGGGGGCAGACACCCTGGGCGCCACAGCATCGGTGAGCGGGCTCACAGATGCGGCGGAGCGCCATACGGGTCGGCCGATGCCGGCGGATGCGGCGGTCTCTGCTCGATGAGTGCGTGCCTTTCATAGTCACGTCTCGTTCAAGCGTATCTCGATTTCCTCGCGCCCCCGCCATGCGCCCGGCCGAGCCCGCAATGAGTTGTCGTCGGTAATTCGAAATAACAATTCAGGCCCCCCCCCAGGCCCTTGCTGTCATTTGCACCGCTCCATGGCGGCCCGACTGGCTGTGCACTCGCACGCCGGCATGCGATCCCTGTTGCCCCGTACCTCGTACGCGTGGCCTCCAGGGAGACATCTGAGGAACTGCTGGCTCCTGTCTGCGGCTCCCTTTTGATGCGTCCACCCAGCATGCAACCTTCAACCCCTTTGCCTTCTTCTCCCCACAGAATACCGTGGGTCTCATCATCATGTGCGTCAACATTGCTTTGCTCTTCTTCTTCCTCGTCCTCATGCTTCAGCGCAGCTGGCTCGCCTTCCGCGACCAGGGCACCGCCATCATCCGCGGCCTAAGCGGCCGCCTGGGCACCTGGGTGAGTTCCAAGGGAAGGTCCCAGACCATGGCGCGCGAGAATGGCGCCACGCCGCCAACCGCTGACCTAGGGGCAGGGGCGAAGGAGCAGAGGCTTGGGTCTGGGCAGGAAAAGCAGGAGCAGGGGCGGCCGCCCAGCGACGGAGGCAACCCCGTCGGCAGAGCGGGCTCGACAGCAGCGGTGTTTCCCGAACCCGAATAATGCAACGCCTCAGCCGTCCTGGCACGGCGGTGTCCTGTTACGGGGTGATCCTTCAATCCAACGCGTACTATCCCGTCGGCAGGACTGTCCGATGTATTGGAACTCCCCGGGCACTGGTTTAAACAACACTGGGTCGTATTGTGGCGCGGCGCTGCTGGACCATCTTGGGATACTGGGTGGGCAAGCTTCTCTGTGATTACGGTACTTTATGCTGCCGTACGCGAGAGCGAGCCATGGATATGCTGAGGTGTATGGTCCAAATTCGTGCGCATTGCTGCTGACTTTATTGTCTGGTTGGGGCGCCCAGTGCGCACAAGGATTTTGCCTATTCGTCGTTTACGTGCAGGTGTTTGCCGGTGTATCCTTGATTGCGGAGATTGCGGCTGCCAGTATGAACTCGCCGCTCCTTGGTTGGACTGCTGTTGCTGCCTTCGCCTCATTGGCTCCGTGTAGATGGTGTAGATGCTGCCTTGTCCGAATTTTGAAAGCGTGGGGCGGTCGTCAAGCGTATCGACACCCCGCTTGCAGAGGATTCGCCTGGTTTTTGCGTTTTGCCAGGCGCGCCGGCGCTGGGTGCTTTGCCTATCCCTACTGATAGTGAAGCAAACTATGAGTTGCTGGCTCTTGCTCGTCGCGCGCTTGGGGGCTATCAACAGCCTAGTGGATTGCGGACTGTGACTGCTGACAGTCGTACTGCCTCGTTGTATTTCCTGTAGCAGGGCGTGAGCGCCCTTCAGCGTGCGTACCGTGTGAGCGCGTGTGAGCGTTCGTCTCCTTTCGTTTCATATTCCACTTCGCCTTTCAAGTACAGAAGAGGCCAACAAATGGGTATATGTGTCCTTACTTCTTCCTTGAACTTACAGCAGATGAAGTATACATGCCGGCAAGGCCCAACACAGTGGCTAGGTGTGGAAGGCAGCAGAGACGTGAGAGGAGCATGCTGCAGAGACCTGTAAATGCCGCAGGTCGCGCTCACGCTCCTATCACACCGCTGCTTCCTCAACCGCTCCGCCGTGCGCACTGCACCACAGAGTGGCTCCACCCGCCCTCCGCGTCCACGATATCCAAGGCCCCTGCACGCACCAGCGCCCACACCGCACCCGCTTGCGCCCCGCTGAGCTCGGCCAGCGCCTCGCCCCCGACGGCGCACCGCCAGCCAGGCCCCGCACGAGCCCAGCCCGCCTCAGAGGCCATCCGTCGGCTGCCCACGCCGCCCACCTCAGCGGCGCAGTCACTCCCACAACCATCCACATCCTGCAACGTGAGACGCCATGGCAATCCAGCAGTGGTCCCGGCCTCCTCGGCGCCATCTGGGCCGACAGCCGTCCGGCTCCGCGCAGCGGCCCCAGGCACGGTGCATGCATACACTCTGATGAACGGCGGGAGTGCGCTCATGTTGTTTGTCTCGCATGGCGACGGCGGAGAAGCTGCTTCGTCCCACGGCCTGCGCCCTCCATCCAGGCCATGGCCGCCCTGCTCGCGGCTCGTGCAGCCGCTGTCCGAAGCAATCCCGCGCTCTGCTGCACCGGGCAGCGGCAGCAGCGTCGTAGACGACGGCTCTCCCGAGAGCAGTAGTTGCGGTGTCGCGAATACGCCTCCACAGCCGTCATCGTCACCACGGCCGCCATCGCTGCCCCCACGTCCGCCGAGCTGTCCGGCGCTGTCGCTGCCCCAGCCGTACAGCTGGGCCCCTACCGTCAGTGCCAGGCTGTGGCGCCCCCCGCAGCTGATCTGTGTGCCAGGCAGGGCGGGCGGGCGACAACCCCGTGACGGTATTCGCCTTGGCAGACCACGCCGACGCACCACAGCAGCAGAAGTGCCCGTCCTACCAAGTCCCATTCGCTGTGTGGCTCCACCTCGTGCAGCAAGGCAACACTTTGCACCCGTGCGGAGACCTAGCCCAACACGGCATACCTTGGCGACCTCTTCCTCCTCTCCGGTCTCGCCGTCGGCGCTGCCGGGGCTGCTGTTGTCTCCACCACCGCACCGGCCTTGGCTGCCTGTGGTTCCAGCCATGCAGCCCTCTCGTCCACGAAGCAAGCCCTCGCCGGCCCCGTCGCCGCCCTTGTGAAAGTCTCCGTGCCCACCCTGGCAGCTCCCAGCCCGCCGCCAGATCCGCACCAGGCGGGGCTCAGAGGAGAAGCCCTGGTGCTGCCGCCGTCTGAAGGCGCCGCACGTCCCCCCACGGTTGCCATAGCTGCCGCTGCCGCCGTCGCCGCCGCCCTTGCCCGGCCCCCAGCAGCCGCCATCCTCATCGTCCGGCCCACATTGCCCCGCGTCGTTCCAGCCCCATGCAGCCACCTGGCCAGCCTCTGAGGCAGGAGAGGGCGACAAAGGCACCCGGTGGGAACCGCAGCAGCTGACAGTCGCATTGGGGCATTCGGGCCCACCGAGCTCCCCCGCGGACGCACGGGCAAGGCGCACGGCAGCGGGCACGCGATTACCCCCCCCCCCACACACACGCGCGTGTGCTGCCTACGTGCGCATGTATCCATGTTACCAATCACAAGGACCTCACTACATACCAGTCAAAGCCAGTGAGTGCCCCAAACCAGCCGCCACCGCGATACAGGGCACGCCGCCCAAAGCACCCGTCTGCAGGCGGGCCGGGTAGGGGACCTCGTCCACGCCGCCAGCCGCGCTGCCGGCGGCGGGCGCCGCCTGACCGCACTGCCCGTAACCGTTCCAGCCCCACGCCCACACGCCGCCGCGGCCGTCCACTGCCAGGCTGTGCCTTGCGCCGCAGGCGACCTGGGAGGGTTGCCAGGCGACACCGGTAACCCTGTTACCTGTAACCTGTAACCTGGTAGACATTGCACGGGGGGAGCATGCGTTGCGGGGCTTGACGTTTGGGGCTTGCCCTCCTACTGCCGTTATGGAGGCAAACGCCGCGCCAGCCCACCTGCCGGATGGCGATCGAATGCCGCAAGGGATGGTGCAGCGGGTCCGGCGACCGAGCGGCTGCCCGTGCAGCTGCTGCCCCAAAGCCGCCAGCTCCTGAGCCAGACACGCCCGGGTCCGCGGCATCCGGTCCCAGGACGCAGCGAGGCCTTGACGGCGTGTCACTGTTGTCAAGGCCATCCTCGATGTCGGCAGCAAAGCCGACGACGCTGCCCCCGTCCGCGGCGCCGCCCGCCGCCGTCAGCTCGATCCGCGATGCCGTACCAGCGTGGTTAACCCGCGAGCTGCTGTCGCCCCGCTGCCGCGGCCCCCAGCTCCAGACCGACCCGCGTGCGTCCAGAGCGCACGCATGCGTCTCACCTGCCGATAGGCGCGGCCGCCGGTGATGCCCTCAGACCCCAGCATCGACGCGTGTACAGTACACAATCCTGGAACGCACAACACCTCGCCCAGTCGGCCAAGATGGCGGGCTTCGACCCCACTTGGCCCCTTACGTGCGCCTATCCTGCCGCTAACGTCTGGTTTGGCTTTGCAGCCGCCACGACCGCCGCAAACACCCACCCGCTGCAACTTGGACGACGGGCCGCTGGGAGGGCAGCTGAACCCAGCGCCCGTGCCCGTCAACTTGCTCCCAGACCACTGCCGTGCCAGCGCCATGCCTGCTCACGAGTTTGCAGCCGTCTTGGGAAGCTTGTGCAGCGGCGCTTGCGCAAGGGCTGCCACAGCCGCTGCCGTTGGCGATGGCTGCGATGTGCAGCCGACGGCACCAGCCCACTGATGCTACGCTGCTGCCGCCATGTGCCGCTCCATGGCCCGCAGCGCCGAGACCCACTTCCGCTTCCGGTTTCGGCGCGGGCCCGGCGCCAGTTCCCTGGACACATGGGCGCCAGGTGCCTGTCCCGATGCCGGGAACTAGAGGCGCTGGTGCGCATCCCATGGCGTGCCCCGAAACCCCTTCCATTGTATGGGGGCTGAGCGGAGGTGTGCCGCCGCCCTCGAGGAAGCACCTATGCGCAGCACAGAATACGGAAGCAGCACCCCAGGCGGTCGGCTGCTGTGGCACTACAAAGCAGCAAGCGCCATGGTGCTGTTGTGACCTAGCGTCGCTGCCAAGGGAGCAGCCGTTTCTAGCTTTCGAACGACCAAGAACCAAGAACACGTCCATCGCGCAAACCAGGCTGCGTAAACATCGACTATACAGCTAACCAGCTTTTCCTCCATGCCTCTAGCGCAAAGCTTTGTTAAATTTACGCCTTGTGGGCTTCCGCTCCGAAAGGGGGTTTCGGAGTCCCAGGGCGAAAAGGCATGCGTCCTGCCACCTTGCGCTTGTGACGCCTCTCGCCAAACTCCTAAAAGCTAAGAGCAACCGCTGCATCTTTCGGCATGCCCATTGGGAACTGGGTGTTTGGGGTGTGGCCCGTCTGTACTGTCTAGTAGGAGCTGGCAGGAAGGTAGCAAACCCTGATGCTCGCCACACGGCAAGCGCAAGGTGCGGGATGTGCTGTTGCCTTCAAGTCAAGCAGTGCTTATTCTTCATATAGCCGTTTGCTGCCATCAATTGGCTGGGCAAATCAAGGCGAAGAGTGGGCGGACATAAGAATGTGTGAGCTTCAGGCTGCAAGTTGAAGATTGGCAGTTCCCAACAGAGGCGACGGAGACGTTCATGGGCACTAAGGGCGATTGGTTGTATGTGTGTAGAATGTGTATGTGTCGCCGTACACACCTTGCCGTACGCACTCGCGCCACGCGCTGTACCCCGAAGAAAGCCGCGGACACGTTGCCAATTCAAACTCTGTAACTTACAGGGCCTAGCTCGCGTGTGTGTGCTTCTAGGCGGACCTTCCATGGATTGACTATGTAGTTGGGCCTGCAGCACGAGTGGGCTGTCTTCTGTAGATTGATTACCTGGCAATTCATCATAACTGCTTTGAGCAAAGGGCGCACGATGCTTGCACCAAGGTGAACAGCGTCAGGGACGGCGAGTAGGGATGCAGCGCGGCGGGCGAAGAATGGACGCGGAGTCAGTGAGTCCTGTCAATTTTCTCTACCTGCAAGCGCGCAGGCGTCAGCTGGCCGAAGGTGGTTCGCGATTGACCGGATTGACCTCTTTCCTCGCAGCTAGGAGGCATGAGCATTGCAAGCTCAATTGAGCGGCAAAACATGAGGGAGCAGCTGGACAGCGTGAGGCAGACGCTGAACTCCCTGGCTGGCGGGACGCAGCAGGGCACGCCAGCCTTTGAGGCGGTGCTCAGCAATATCGCTACAAAGCTGAACAGCATCGAGGGCCTGTACTCTAGTCTAACCGACAAGCTGGAGCGGGTGGATTTACGGGTGGAGGACAGTGAGCAGCGCATCAAGGACCTGCAGAGCTTATCCGCCACCGCCATTCATGAGACGGCGCGCCTGGTGGGTATGGTAGCTGAGGGGCAGCTGGGGTTGGAAACCGTGGGAACTATTGCCGAAACACGACACTCTTCGTCGTGAATACAGGTCGACTACGTGGGCGGTCGCGCCACGCCAAACTCACGCGCTGGCAGCCTAGCAGGAATGGGCATTGGTGCATCTGCGGCAGGTGCAACATTGCGCACTCGACATGCTGTTGCGGCAGCTGGTGTGCCCTCTACGCCACCGCCGCCACAGGCCTCGACGCCACCGTCAGCGGCACGTGTGCCTCTCGCCCTGGAGTACGTGCCGGGCCACATGAGCGCAACCATTCAGCAGCATGCGGCGCAGATCCACAAGCTGATAGCGGGCCTGGACTTCTTGGAGGCACACATCATTCGCCAGGACCAAGTTGTGGAGGGCCTGCAGAAGCAGCTCATGACGGTGAGTCTCGTCTCCCTTGCTATCCGGCAAGCTCCTGTAAAAGCTCTGATGCGCTTGTACTTACCGGTGCATGCATGCTTGCAGATGGGCGTTCCGCAACCGACCGCAGACAGCCGCAGCCCCAGCGAGCTGGCGCTCCGCGTGCACGACATGGCGGAGCTGCTCAACAAGCTGCGGTCGCATACGTACAAGGTCGAGAAGAAGTCGGGTGCCGCTGAGCAAGAGATGGCTGCCGTTAAGGCGCGGCTTGATGCCCTGGAGGCACGCGTGGGGCCTCCAAATGCCCTGGCTGCAAGCGAGCAAGAGGCGCCTTACAGCTCAGTAAGCACGCAACTGCAACACCTGAACTTGACTGTGTGCTCGCATTCCTTTCCCTCGGCACAGCCTAATTTAACTTCGCTAGCTGCTGCGTCAGCCAGATGCACGCCTCACGGCATAGCGACTGGCAGCTGGAGATGCTCAGCCCCGTTTCAAGCGCAGCAAGTGATTCGGTATGCTTGATGCACGGCTATTAACTTTCCTTGCTACTTGCAAACGTGCAGGGACCGGACCAGGAGGATGTTCGGGAGCGGCAGGCGGGCAGTCACGCAAGGTACGCTTCGCCTTAAGGCCGCCGTTACCGCTGTCGGTAGTTGGTAGAGCGGCAGGCCTCAGCACACTAAGCGCTCGTCTTTTGTGCAGGCCATTCGTCGATGACGGCGATGAGATACGGCGCCAGCTTGCCTACCTCATGGCTCAGGTGCCGGCCCTCGTCGCAGAGAATACGGAGCTCAAGTGCTTCGCGACACGGGCAACCCAGCAGCTCAGCGAGCTGGCCGGCCGGCAGGCCGCTTTGTCAGTGCAGCCGAGCGTCACCCCGCCTGCAGTTGACGCAGAGACGTCGCCACGTTCTGTGGCCGACCACAGCGCAACCCCCATTCCGGTGGGCGCGTCAGCTGCGTCAATTCTTGCGGCAGAGGTGGCTGCCGCAGCAAGGGCTAATTTAGAGGAGCAGTTCGGGCAGCTGCGGCACCGTCTGGAGGTTACCGCGGCGGCGGCAGATGCCGCGGCCCGCCGCTGTGCTGAATCCACTGCAGCCGCCGAGGCTGCGATTACCTGTAGCAAGGAGGCAGCTACCGCGGCAGAGGCGGCTGCACAGCAGTCGGCTTGCTCCGCCGCAGAGGCGGTGGCAGCAAGCGCATGCAGCGCTGGCCATGCGGCTGCGGCGGAGGCGGCGGTGCAGCGCTCTGCAGCCTCGGCTGCTGCTGCTGAAGAAGCGGTACGGCAGAGCGCAGAGTCAGCTGCAGCAGTGGACGCGACCCGCGCTATTGTTGAGCAAAGTGCAGCTCGCGCCGCTCGGGAGGAGGACGTCCTGGCAAAGGTGGAAGGGTTGGAGGATGCACAGGCGGCTCTGAGACAGCAGGTGCGAGAATCGGCACCCACCCCCATGCATGCGGCTTCGCTGCCTTAGAGCTCGTGTATCATGCCAATTACACCGAGTCGCAATTACAAACTGTTCAGCACGATGCCTTTTGATTCCTTTGCAATCCGGCAATCTGTGCAGCTTGCGCTCTTATCATCTCAAGTCGGCGACGAGCGGACGGCCACCGCCTCCAGCCTGGCACAGCTCCAGGAGCAAGTGACTGCTGCATCGTCCGCTGCCTCGTGCGCGACAGCTTGCGCCCAGCTCCTGCAAGAGCAGCAGGCCGCTTTCGCGCAGGAGCAACGCCAGGACGGCGAGGCATTCAAATTGAAGCTGCAGGAGCAGGTGGCCGGCGTCATGGAGCAGCTGAAGGAGCAAGTGGATCGGCGCACGCAACAGGTACGGTGGCGCTGTGCCGTTTCTTCGCGGGAGCGTGCCATGACTTACTATCTAGTTTTGTGCTTATGCCACACCAGTCCCTGCTTTTGCGTATACTCTGTTACGAATTACACGCTAAGCCATCTGTTTTGGTGCACAAAACGCAGATGGATGAAGTCGTTACAGCGGTCAACGGACAGATGGCTGACGTTATCCGTGGCGAGCAGCTTGAGACGGCGCTACAGCCCCTGCGTGCATCGGTAGCCGACGCAGCTGAGCGTGGCGCTGTGTCCCATGCGGCGCTCGAGAACATGCGCTCGGAGCTGATCGTGCTGATCGGGCAGCAGGACATGGTGCAGTCGAGGTTGGATGCCCTAGAGGCCGCTGTAGGTGTCGAGGCGCCGCGCGTTGGGAGCCCCCGCAGCCCCTCAGTATCTGCAAGCCAGCCCGTCGTGGATGCAGATGACCGCTCGGCCTCCGGTAGTGCTGCGGAGCAGAGCTCCGATGTGGCCATACGTCTGGCTCGCGTGGCGGCGTCTGGCGGCAGCTTGCTGGGCCTGGCAGCGCAGTTACAGGCGCGAGTCGGCGGGCTCGAGAGCACGCTGGAAGCTGCGGCAGCGGACATGGAGCAGGTACGCCCATTGACCGGTCCAGTCTCCATAGGACCCTGTCGTAATTATCTCATGACTTGCTTACCAAGCCTCCGGTTGCTAAATGCACCGCTCCCTCTTCCTAATGGGCATGCAGATACGGGAGCGGCTGCAAAGCAGCACTCAGGCGTCGGAGGCGGCGCAGGAGAGCATCCAACAGGTATGAGGCCCTCGCTGTCCTGGTGGACTGCAGTGCAGAACTGGTTGACTTGGCCACTGCTCTCACCAGCGTACATCACGTGGAGATTAGGCGGAGCGGTGCGGCCAACGCGCTCTGCCACATGCAGGCCATGGCACGGCTGGCACAAGATCTCCAGGGCCTTGAGGCGGCTGTTGGCGGCATGGACGAGCGGGTCGCCGTGGCTACTGGCAGCTGCGAGGCTGTTGCGGCACAGTCATCTGAGCTGCAAGGGCGGATCTTGGATCAGACAGGAGCCACAAACGAGCTCGCCGAGCGCTTGGATGAGCTGCAGGTACGTGTTTCAACAGCATCGCCTGGTCTTTTACAAACTCTGAACAATAATCTTCGTACCTGCATCTTGCGGCTAGTGGGCTTGATGTTTCTCCCGCGCCTACAGGCCCGACTTCAGAACGAGGTGGTTGCCCTGGTCCACGAGACATCCTCGGCAGTTGCCTCCCTCACGGTGAGGCACGGTGACGTTGTACGCTTATTAAACACTCGCCTGTGTTGCCTAAGTGGCTTTCGACTAAACGCGTCTTTGTTGCGCAGGATCGCATCACCCGAGACTATATCCACCGGGAGCAGCTTGTGGCTATCTTCCAAGCGCGCTCAGACATGAAGCGCGCAGTGGATGAGCTCTCCAGTGTGTTCGACACTGGGCGCCTTCTCCGTGAGGTGGGTTGCTGACCAGACGAATGCGTGCAGCAGCAGCGACTGTCATGATGCTCCGCTGTTATCTTGAAAGTCATGGGTTTTCTTTCTCCACTTGCCGCTCATGTGCTGCAGGCCCCTGTTGACAACGCTGCGGTGCAAGCGCCATCTCGCGCCGACTCGCTCCGCCGTGAGGGCTCCGGCAGCGGCGCGCTCTCTCCAAAGCTGGTGTCGGCGCTTGAGGACCTGGCTGGGAAGCAAGCCGAGCTAGAGCATCAGGTTCATCTCGCCCTGTACCGCTGCGATAATGTTGTTCGGCAAGAGCAGCTGGTCAGCATGCAGCAGGCCATGATGACCCTAGAGGTGCAATTTAAGCGGCTGGCCACTGCTCAGCAGCAGCCAGTACTGCCGCAGCAGCAGGTCACAGCCGCCCCCTCGGAGGACTTGCTCACAGAGCTGGCCGAGCTGCGCGGCCGGGTGCAGGCACTGGAGGCAGCACTGCCTCCCTCCGCTCCTGCAAAGGGGCTGCCTGAGCCAAACGAGCCGACGGCCGTGGCTACCATCTCGCCAGCTTCGGACAGGGTACACCTGCATTTGCTGGCCGGTGACGACTGCGACGAAGAGGACGCCATTCGCGTGCGGCTTGTTGTGCATGAGGTCTACGAGCAGGGCGTCAGGGTAGAGGCCGTGGCTGCTGCTGAGAAGAACTCCTGGCTGGTAGAGATGGGCTCGACTCTCGATGGCGAGGCTGGAGATGGTGAGCCATCGCTGTCCCAGCTCCTATCTGGGGAGGTCACGGCGGATGACGGACAGGCACTTGTGGACCTGCGGCGCACAATAGACGAGCTGGCAGCCTCCTGTGAGACGCTGCAGTCGGAGCTTGCTGCCGAATCTGCGGAGCGGCTGCGGCTAGCAGAATCGCTAGCCGATCTGCAAGAGCGCCTCGACTCCCAGGTCAACGCCTCAGCCTCTACAGCGGCCATGATTGCCACCATGGTCACCGACCGGCACGTGCGCCTGCAGGTCCGTGTAGGGGCAGACACAGACGAGCTGACGGCGCTCTCAGCCGCGGTGTCGACTCTTTCAGCTCGAGTGGAGGCAGCAGAGGAGTCTCTCGCAGCAGCCTTCATCGTGCGGTCTCCTCGCAGCCCGGGCCAGCGTGCGGCCGATGCGGACGTGGGAGTTAGCAGCGCAGCAGCTCAGGGCGAAGACAGTGCTGGGTCTGATGGTGCCGGCGAGGACGAGGGCGACTCCCGACCGGCGCTTGGACTCATGGTGCCGGTTATTCCTCATGAAATGGAGGAGAAGCTGTGCTCCCTCGAAGCCTCCATCAGCCTGCTGGGAGCACGCATCGACGGCTTGGAGGCCGCCGACGCGTTGGAGGATGTGCGCGCCGCTGCATCTGAGGTGGTGCTGGAGGCCATTCCGGGCATGGTGTCGCAGCAAGTTGCCGTCGTCCGCGAGGAGGTCGCGGCTGCGACTGCCCACGCAGCACAGCTTGCCGAGCTTGCGACGCAGGCGGCGCGGGACGCTGCAGAGGCTGTGCTGGCTGTCCGGGAAATCTCGGATGAGGCCTCCGCTGCCCGTGAGGCTACCTCTGGAGCTGCGAGGACCGAGGCGAGTACAGCCTTGGCAACGCAGGCATCCGCTGTGAGGTCCGCAGTTGATGCTGCCGAGGCCGCAGCGCGCGACGCAGCCGTGCAGGCAGCGGCTGCCACGGAGGCCGTCGCCCAGGCGCTCGCTGCGAGAAACGCTGTTGCGGCAACGGCAGCGGCTGTGGCGCGGGAGGTGGCGGAGGCTGCGGTGCGAGAGGCTGCGGCAGATGCTGCTTCATCGGCAGCGGCGAGTGATGTCCTGGCAGCGCAGACATGCGCAGCGCGATTGGCTGCAGATGCTGCAGAGGCTGCTGCGCGCGATGCTGCTGTGCAGGCAGCGGCCGCTGCGGAGGCCGTCGCCCAGGCGCTCGCTGCACGGGACGCCGCTGCAGCTACGGCAGCGGCCGTGGCCCGGGAGGTGGCCGAAGCCACCGCTCGCGATGTTGCCTCGGACGCAATTTCCAAGGCGTTGGCAGCACGCACCGCGCTGGACTCGGATGCAGCTTCTGAGGTGGCGCACTTGGGTGCTGAGCTGAAGCAAGTCCGGGCGGCCGTGAACTCCCTTACCGTGCGCCTGAACGATGTTGACGTGCTGCGCGACCAGGTGAGATATTCGAGTTTCTGGCCTGGTACACATCATGGATTAATGGCGCTACTTTGCAGTTCTCTCGCGCGATTTGCCATGTTCGCGGCGCCTTAGCTTTAGGACATTGTTTTGCCTCCACGGACGCATGTAGTTGGGAGCTCTGGCGGAGCAGGTCCGCAGCTCAGCTGAAGCGGCGGCAGCAGCGGCGGCCATTAATGGGTCGCAGGCGCCCGAGACGCCTACAACAGCGGGTGCGGACGATACCTTCACGAACACAGCGGCTGCAGTGGCGAGCATCTTCACCCCGGCAGCCACGGCGCTGGTCATCCCGCCGGCTCGCACGCCGCGGCCGTCAGTAACGGCTGGGACGTCCCCTGGCATGAACGCGCGGGCATCAGGCGCCAGCCAACAGGCGGCATTCCTGGCAAAGCTTGTGGAGGTAGTCAAGGGGCAAACTACCCGCCTACACGCGCAGTACAGCGACGCCGAGGAGACGGGGGCGGCGCTGTCGCAGGTGAAGCGGGTCGTATCTCATATGATATCATCTAGATATGACTGACCCTTCGGAGCCCCGAATATGCGAACATGACCATGTCTCGTAACATTGTGGGTTCTGTTCCCCCGTCGCCGTGCTTGACTGTTGCGCCACCGCGCTATCCTTTCAACACACCTACGGGTTTTCCCAAGTTGACTTGATAGCTTTAGAGATTTTGACAGTTCTCAGCTGGTGCCCGTCAGGTGGAGCACACGCTGGACGAGGTGGAGGCTCGTCTCAAGGACGAGCGCGACACGAATTCCTCCGCCTTCACCGACATGTTCAGCATGGTGCTGGAGCAGGTCGCAGCTCTACGCTACATTGGCAGCCAGACGCACCCCGCCATCCAGCAGATGGTGCTCGAGCACGAGAACCGCCTGGACCAGGTGAGGTGCTTCACGAGACCAGACCCGGGCGTTAGCGGCTGCTTCTGGTGGCAAAGCGTCCTGCAGAAGTCTGACCTCTATGCCTCGCTTTCAGTTTTAAGCAAGCATTTACAATCTTCCATTTTCATATATGACCCTGATTCGGATCAGTTCTCATGTATGTCTTTTTTGTTTGCAGGTGGCCGAGCAGCTAAAAGGTCTTGCAGCTGGGGACATGTCCAGCGCGGCCGCCCCCATCCCGGCGGCCGTGGCCGCCGAGGTGAGCGAGCTGTCCGGCCGCGTGGTGGGCCTCGAGGCCGAGGTCATCCGTGTAGCAGGCCGGCACGCCGCCCTGGATCGCGCTCTGAATACTATCCTGGAGACGGCTGAGAGAGTCCGGGCGCAGTCAGCTACGGCAACGGCGGCCGCTTTTCCAGATGCCCCGGAGGGCGCCGACGGTTCAGTAGCCAGCAACGCTGTCGCGGGCATCGAGGAGGCGGGCAACTCGGCAGCTGCAGCGCTGGAGCTGGCGGTTCTCTCTGCCAAGATCCTGCAGCTTGACGAGTCTATGTCAGTGCGGGTGGAGGCCCTTCGGAAGGAGCTGCGGGCCGAGATGGCGGCCAGCGGTGACACCTCCGCTGCGGAGCTTAGAGAGCTCGACAGCAAGGTGACGCAGCTTCACACCGCCGCGACGGCGATGCGCAACCGGCTACTTGCGATGCAGGAGTACGTGGACAGCACGCAGGTACGGGCCTCACGCAATCCTATTTTTCTCTTCATGTTGTCTCTGATCTCAGTGCCGAAATTGAATTATTCGGGAGTACAAACTGATTGGGTTATTGGGGACCAAGCAGTGAAGGACTTGCTCTGACGAAAATGCACATCGGTGTTCTTGTAGGGGATGATCAAGGACATGCACGTGGCGGTCGGGGGCCTGCACCGCAAGGTCGATGTGCTGGAGAGCGCTTCCGAGGCTGGAGGCCGCAGCACCCGCATCAGCGGCTCAAGCGGCGGTGCCGGCACTGGCGACCTAGGCAGCCTGCGCGAGATCCAGGTACGCCGCTATGTGCTCTATGACTGCAATTGCTTAGGAGGCCCTAAAGTGCGCTGCGTGCGTGGCAGTGGTGCATACAGGCCATACGGTATGCATACATGCAAGGCTTCCGTCTTACCCGTGTTGGTACCGCAGTCCGACCTTTCGCGCCTGGAGGGGAGGCTGCGCACTGTCGAGGCAAGCTCGGTGGAGGCCGCGCACACGCTGGCTGGGCTCAAGAGCCTGGCTCCACGCGTCACGGAGGCGGAGGCGCGGCTCGCGGACGCCGGGTCCAAGCTGGCAGTCGCGCTGGGCGGCAGCAACGGCAGTGGTGTCGCGCCTGTCATCCCCACGCCCGGGCCGGGCGTGTCGCTGCCCGTGATTGCAAACTCGCTGCGGCAGCTGGAGCGGCGGGTCGGCGGCCGCCTGGAGGTGGCGTACTCGGCCATGGACGCGCTGGCCACTGCGCTGTCGGACGCTGGCAGGATCCAGGCTGAGTCAACAGCAAATCCGTTCAAGGGTGAGTTGAAATGGTGCTCTGTGCGCAATTCACGAACTTGTTGTGCTCCGATGCCGTAAAGTCGATAATGTTAGCTGTGTGGACCTTCGCCACCTATGTTCTTATGCCCTTCTGCCTGGTGTAATGCCCGTGCAGCCATCAGCGCGGCCGTTAACAATCCGGTTGTGGTGGCCCTGGAGAAGAAGGTGGAGACGGTGCGCGTAGAGCTGCTCGCAGCGGCCAGCACACTACTGGACGACATGAAGCGCGACCAGCGCGAGCAGAGGGAGGGCATGGCGGGGTCAAGGGACGTAAGCATCAGCGGGGGAAGTGGCTACGGCGGACTGAGCTTCAGGTCGTGATCCTAAGGGCGTGACCATCAAGCGTGCATCTCGGCAGGTCGGGTTGCGGCTGGAATGTACATCACTGCGCGTGTGCAGTTCATTCATAATTCGTATTTCGGGCATACTGAGCATTGTGATATTATTAACCTAGAGGGCATGGGCAAAGTGAGCCATGGCTCAAATGAAAGGCTGGGAAGGGCGAAGGCCTGCAGGCCGATTACATGGCATGATGTCAAGCATTGTCAACGTGTCCGCTGCTGTCTGCATTGGTTTGGGCGCAGCATCAGAGGCACACCAAAGCTGCGTCCGTCGTGCATACCGGTAGTTATGAGGTGCTCAGGCTTATCTCTATGAGGCCCCATGAATGCCCGGTGCATGGGCTGTTGCGAGACCGAGATTATATATGTGAACATCGGGGTCAACCTCCTCTTGCCATCATCGGGTGTAGCAACTGTGCCACTTGTTTCGCCAACCACAACAGTCCACACGGCCATCTGAATGCAGCAACCCTGCATGCGCTGTCATGTACCGCCGTCTCTCGGGTGTCCTTCAGCGTCGTCAACGCTGCTTGCGGGCCCGTGTGCAGTTGAAGCAGTACGCATGAAATCTTCACTTTCAGTCCCTAGCCCATTCCGTGCACCACCGACCGCAACTACAAGAGCTCTCATTACCCGTCAATAGCCGAGGACTAGTAATACCATAACAGATGGATCCGTCCTCTTGCAGGCCGCTTGTACGGTAGCCCCTATCCCCAAAACAACCCGACGGCAGGGCGCGGAGCGGAGCAGCCAGACACGGTCAGGCAGGAACAGCCGCACTACCGCCATTGACAAGTCCTCAGCCAGAGTGAGCCCGTCTCCCCGGCTACCGCACCTGAACATCGAAACGGCGCATCAACGGCACAGCCATTGCGTGAACCAGCAAGCGCCATAGCCACACGAGCAGCCGTTCCTCTTCGGGTGGCACCGCTGCCGCTGCACCTGCCGCGGCTCTCGACTAAGGTTCCAGCCATCCAGCGCACCAGCACCCAGTAAGTTTGCGGCGCACCCGCGGCTAACAGGATTTGTGCGCCGACCGCCTCACCAGCGCCAAACCTGTCTCTCAGTCGCCCCTACGCTTCCAGCCTCAAGGAAACGCTTCGTTCCGCATCAAGAAGAGGCAGGGCATGCGCAGGAAGTCGAGCGCCTGGCAACAGAGCGTCTACAAGGTAGCCAAGGCGCACGTAAGGAGTATGGGTCGTTACGGAACAGGGGTCGCCGCCACATGGAGCGCCACAGGAGACACGGCGCCCACGCCCCACACCGGGGCCCTGCAATTGCCAACCAGGTGTGAGTGACGACTGCAATTCAAGTGGGGCTGCCCCGCCAGCGCGCTGCACGGAGGTGGTGTGGAGGGGTGAAGCCAGTGCGGCACCACTCGTATGATTTCTCATGGCGTTCCACTCGCACCCAGGGGCCGCGGCACAAAAAGCTGCGTCATGAGAGCAGGGTAACAGTGACGCGCCACATATGCGTGGACACCATGCCACGTGGGGCACTGATGTGCACCATGCAACCCCCGCCCACACGAGCGGTATGCGAGTTGTCACCCTGCGTGCCCGAGCGGTTACCGCTTCGCGCTGCTCCCGGCAGGGACCGCGCCGCTGGCGGCGCCCTTGCTGTCCTGCGATGACTGCGGCTCCGCTGGCGGCGACTGCGCAGCCTTGCGACGGTGATAGAGTCAGTGCTACAACCCGCGGCGGCGTAGCCGCCCGCCGCCACCGGTTTTTCCCGCAGCGGCGCCGCCGGGAATTTCCTGACACAGCAGCGGCGCTGGTGGGAAGCGCGCCGCCGCTGCCGCCGCCAGGTCCATCGTCCCACAGCAACGGCACCGCCGGCGGGAGCGCCGCCACCCAGCTGACGCGCCACGCCGGGAACTGGGCGCCGCTCTCCCTGATGTCCCTGCCTCTGCGGTGCTGGTGTTGCCGACGCCGGCTCCCCGCAGACGCAGATTCCATCAAAGCAGCAGCCAAAGTCATACGTGCGAGCGCGCCGCACACAGGCACCACGGCAATGGCGGCAGTACGCAGTGGCGGCGGCAGGTACGCGGTGGCGACGGAGGCGGCGGCGGCGCTCCCTCACGGACGCAAGCCCCGTCCTGCCCGCGCCACTGGCGGCGGCCGCTGCCTCCGCGGCCGGGGCCGCATCCTCCTGCAGCCAGGGCCATGGGTTGGGAACTTGGGTGCATGGCCGAACGAATGGCGCTTCCCTGCATTCCTGGACACGACGGGTGGTTGGATATGTACCGGTAAGCAAGGCAATAACCCATAAGTCCACAGGATTGGCAAAGAACCATCCATGGGTTCCCGGCATGGCAGTTGATACACGGAAGAGACAAGGAACGGCCCGAGGGTGTGCGGCTGCACGTCACGTACCGGTATGTCAGGTAACGTATGTGGGGTCGTGGGTAAGCCAGCTTGCCAGGCGTTCCACCCGAGTTGATGCCGGGGGCCCTGCTCGCCCGCTCTCTGTCCGCTCTCAGGCCGCCGCACAGGGGTTCAGGTGCACAGCTACCGTACACTGGCGCCGTGCCGCGCCATGATGGTTATCAAGCGCATCAAAGCAAAACTCAAGCGCACGATGTGTCCAGCCCTCGGGTCCATCGCAGGTGCACCCCGGGGGAGAGAGAGGTTGGTAATCGAAAGCAAACCCCTTCCCGCCGGCCGGCGTTGCCCGCAAGATGTCCGCAGAACCTCCGCATCCTCGGCTGCGGACCGCCCAAAGACGCCTTTGCTCGCTGAACTCCCTCGCCTCCCGGCTTCCCTCCCAGCGCCCCCTTCCTTTCCCACATCCTCTGGGTCCTGAGTCGCACTCGTATGCACACGCCTCGATCATGTTGTCACGACGCACGCGCGTGCCGGCGTGGCACCGCGTTGCCGCGGATGAACACGAACTGTCCACACTAAAAGCATTTCTAGAGATTATAGTGGTAGGCAGGCCTCCTTTAGGTAAGGTGTAGTGGTAGGCAGGCCTCCTTTAGGTGACGAGTCTGTGCGAACATGGGTTTTAGGGTTGCCGCGCTATTGGGTCGTACGCTCAGAGCAATTGAGACACCCGGCTGTTATATATACCAGCCTTCACAAGTAGGCAGTTTCACTTATATAGCTGCTTTCTATTTCCGCTTCCTGGACCCTGAAACGCGTAATCGCGGCGGTGTGAGATCTAGATACATAGATAAAGAGTGGTCATGGTTTTAGCTGCGGCTGGCGTGGAGCACCTCGAAGGACGCCGCGACGGTGCCCGAGAGCACATTCAAGCGCTGTTCCTGCAGCCCGCGGGGCGGCAGAACGCCCTTCTGTTGGATGAGGTAGTGGTAGCTTTCATTGACACCAATGTGTTCAAGCAGCGGCGCTACACGGCTCAGGAGCTGCTGACCTGCGCTCCTTCCTGGGGAAGGCCAAAGCACTTCAAGTTCGTGCACGCCAACGTCCCGTACCTGGCAACAGTGGACTTCTGGGAGGGTCCAGACGTGGACTTCGTCGTCGTTCGGCTGCCGAACAACGGTTTCGCCTACGTGCACAGGGAGGAGGAGGAGTTTGTGCGGCACCGAAGCGATGGCCGGGTTGAGCTCGACGGCACGTTGGTGATGGAGTTTTTCCCGGGCCTCGCGCGCGTCATCAGGGACACGTTCACCAATACCGTCTTCTACTACAACTACACGGACCAGCGTTTCGACGTGCAGCTGTTCACGGACGACGCCGACGCTGTGGGCCTCATGCTCACCTTTGAGCGGGGGTACCCGTACGTGGACGACCAGTCGCAGCGGCTGCCCCTGCGGCGCCGCTGAGTCTTGCCGGCGAGTGAAGCACTTGAAGGGTTTGGCGCACGGGTGGCAGGCATTGCTGGCGGCAGGCCTGCACAGGGCGCCCTAGATTCTGCGCGCCTGGAGAAGACACTGTCACTTTTTTCTGTTTGACTGGCAGTGTGTGGTGCGACGCGATGGCGGCTGCAGCTCTCTCTTCGTACGTGACACTGAGCGTTGAGTGTCGAGCAAGAGCGTCGCAGATCCCCGCTTGGCGTGTGGGGAGCACGTGCTGCCTCTCGGGACGTGCCACCTAACCGCTTGTCCGCCCAAGAAAGCGGGCCTGGCGTCAGCAAGGAGCCTGCCCCCGCGCGGGGTTGCCGTGCCAACTGTCGCCAACTGTCGCACGTCGTGTGCATCGTACGGCGCTGCCGCGGGTGCGGTGGCTAAAGCGGGGAGTCTCATTCTTGTTGTATCATACATGTCAATGCTTCGCTGAAGGAGGCTCGGTGCTTCAGACACCTGCTGGCTGTGTCAAGGTTCAGGATCGTTGACCTGCTGTTTCATGGTGTCTTCTCTCTTGTGCCGTGGACCTCCGTTGACATATGTGTCACATTGACGCCCTTGCTTAACATTCCAACTGCACTGATTCTGCACTTAAGGCACCGCCCTATCCTGGCCCTGTCTTCTGTAATCGGAGTGGGAGTTCAATCAGTTAGACCATGCAGGTTGCAAAGGAAGTGCGGGACCGCAGCAGGGAGTGCGAGCGGGGCTGCTGCCATTGTACTGTACGAGCTCAATAGGCACGTAAGGCCCAAAAATCAAGCCAGGAGGCCCCTGGACCGCTGACGCACCCGCCCATGTGAGCAAACGGAGTTGATGGGAGTTGTCACAACACAGCTGCAGGGGCCTGCTGGCGTGAAAGGCAGGTACACCGTGCACTGTACGACACTGGGTGCACTTCATTCATTATTCGTATTTCGGGCATATTGACCACTGCGACGTTAGCAACGCGGAAAGGCTCACTATGCCCATGCATAGTGAGTAATGGCTTATTCAGAGGCTACAGGGCTGAGGCCTGCAGTGCGATTACACGTCAAGCATCATAAACATGTCCGCTGCTGTCTGGTTTAAGCGCGGTACGCTCAAGGCTACGTGTTACAGACTTACAGTCCGCCAAGGTCGTGCCACAGATCTGTAAAGTTTGAGGTGCACCCGGGCCTTTCCTACTAGCCCCATCAATGCCCGGTGCATAACTGAGATGAACATATATGATCTCCGAACCGAGGTCAATTTTCTGTTTTCATTCATGCCCAAGATAGGGCGCCAGGACTGTTGCTTGATCGGCAGCTAAGGGATCAGCGAGTTGGGTCAGTTGGGTGTAGCAACTGGACCACTTGTTTCGCCAACCACAACAGTCCACAGAATGCAGCAACCCTACATGCGCTGTCATGTACCGCCGTCTCTCGGGTGTCCTTCAGCGTCGTCAACGCTGCTTGCGGGCCAGTACGCAATCGAAGCCGTACGCATTAGATCTGCACTTACAGCCCCTAGCACATTACACGTACATCACCTGGCGCAACCTGCAAGAGCTCTCGGGCATCAACGGCCGAGGACTTGTAGTAACAGAGGAATCCATTCTCTTGCGGGCCACTGTAAGGTAGCCCCTGTCCCAAAAACGACTTCTCATCCCGTGACACCCCTACCTGCTCCACCCGGCGGTCTTGGACAGCGCCAACCCAACACACTGTCAGACCTCCATCGCTCCCGCACCACGCTGCTTCACTAGCTCTCCGTGTCTCAAATACCGCAGCTGCGGCGAACGCTTCTACATTACAGCTTGAGCCGCCCCTCCTCTATGAGCGACATCAGCTCCGAGCAGAACCTGCACGGTCGGCAACCACAAGGAGCAACCTTGACTGCGCTCGCAGGTTGTCAGCGTGATCTCCTGGAAAGGCAACCCAGCGCCACACAACAAGAGCAGGCGGCAGCGCAACCCAACCTCGATCTTCCGAATCGTGCCGCGTTCGTGGTTCGGACAACCAACTCCTTTCCGAAGCCGCACCTGTGCAGGGGGAAGCCCACCACGTTGAAGAAGCAGCCCTCAATGCCCGTCACGAAAGCACCGGCGGCGCCTTGGATGCCGTAAGATCCCGCCTTGCCGTACGGCTCACCTGCAGGTGACTTTTAACATCAGTCAGTGAACATTACACAAACATCCATTTGACGAAGGTTGCCTTCAAACCGGCGCGGGTCTGCCTAAACTGGTTGCGCTGCCTCTTCACCGTCACCCAAGGCCGTGCCCTCGCACGTTCGGTAAGCCCGCGGCTGAGCAGTCGGGCCAATGGGCAATGTCGGCCGGAGTAGAGGGCGTAGCGCCGGGGGCCGGGAGTAGACCCACCCGTTGCGACGTACGCTCGGATGGCCTCATCCGACAGCGTGTCAAACGTGACAGCTGTTGTGGAGGTGAACGCGCGGACCAGCGGGGGGACGCCGGTGGAGGGATCTGGTAGCAGGGGTGGGGTTATCGGCTGGGATGGGGCCACGCGCAGACAGCCGGGCGCAAGTTGCACACAGCACGCGGAGAGGCACGTAAGGGCTGGCTGGCTGAGGTCGTCTGGATGACAACAAAAAATAGAGGGCCATGGGCCCATAAGCAGCAGGGTCAACGGCAATGCCACACACACATGCGGCCCATCCTGCAGTGCACCCACCCACCCGCCCACCCACCTGGCTCCCCGGGCAGCACCAGGACGACACCCGTGTGCACGTGGTGCCGCCTCCCGCTCAGGCTGCGGCCATATGAATGCGGGTTACAGTGCGTCCTAACCTATAGTTGGAGGCGGAGGGGTCCTCGGTGGCCAGCACATTTGCAGGGCCATGTGTGGCCGCGGAGCGACATCAGCACAACCCTCCATGATACCGGACCTGTGTTTCCGCCATTCACCTGGAGATCATCCGAAACGCATGCTCCGCGTCGTCCGGCTTCTCCAGGATCTCCCCGCCCGCCTCGACAACCTGACGGGCGGGTGGGCAGCACCAGTCAACAGGTGGAGGAGGTGGCTAATCAGTGGGAGCAGTTGCCGCAGTCCCATTATTGAGGAGTGTCGTGCCAGCATAGTAGATACTGACATAGCCGCTTCGAACCCACAGCCCATTTCCCTACCAACCGTGTCGGCTGAGATGATGAGGTCGACTGGCGACTTTTGCAAACGGCACACCTCCACGACGTCCAGTGCCTGCAAGCGAATCCCACATCACCCGGTTGACAAGCTGCATTATGTAGCATGGTGGGGCTAGGGGAGGGTCGGGAGGGCACGTGGCGCCCTTGGCGCACAGGGGTTGAAGGGGGCGGGGGAGGGGGGAGACGTGCCTTGTGCCGTGCGGTCTCCAAAGCGTACTCGCCGCCTCCCGGGAAGCGATCTTTTGGCAGCTTCTCCTCAAAGCTTGAGACCAAAATGTCGAACTTGAGCCCCAGGTTGCCCAGGAGCTCCTTCCGTCGCGGGCTGCCACTTGCGAGTACGATCCGTTTTTTATTCAGGAGAGGAACATGATGCAGCAACATTTGCAAAACGTGGTTTAGGTTGTTACACAACGCACAATCGCAATCGGCTGGCCGGTAATGTTGGCGGTAAGATACGCCGCGTGTGATTCCGGGCAGCGAAGCGGAATGAATTGTTGAGTACTTCAGCGGCAGGGCAATTCAGTGTGGCCGTATGTGGCCGTACGTGCCTAGCCACACGTTACGTAATTCAGGTAGCAGCGACTACTCGAAAGCCGAAGGCTGATCGTGATGCTGCTAGCCGGGCGTAAACAGCTCATGGCCACTATGGTTCACAGAACGCAAGTACCGGGATGTATGAAGACGAGTCCGCACTGCGCGAGTACTCAGGCGAAGCTTACATAGCCTCACCAACGCAGTGGGAACGGCAGCCGCATCTCAACGCCAGAAGCAGACGCAGGCACGACAGCACTAGCACCAAGCCTCTATCAGGGAGTCATCAACGTAACTAGGCGCGCAAACGAACTGCGCCACACACTCCTCGTACATTCTCAGTCCTGATCCTGGTCAAACATTCCTGACTAGACAATGCGCTTTTGAAGCTGGGCTATAACAATGAGATACTGTGGTCACTTGACAACCGTTTGGCGGAGCTAACTCGCACGCAAGGGAGTCGCCCCGGGCAGACGGTGCAGGCTACCAGAAAGATACCATCACCGTCATTGCTGCACAGGACGCACTCCTTGCGAGATGCCTTCTCCACACGACCACTCAACGTGTGATTGCATAATGCAACAGCTTTTGACAGGACAAGCACAGTACCAAGTGATGCGCGACGCCAATTCTGCGCCCTCACAGTGACAGCGGTCGCCGCATTGCCCCGGCATCTGCTGACGCCACCGCCCGCAAACACAGGTCTCAGCTCGCGCACTGCCACTCCATGGTGCCGCTAATGTCCAAGACGAGCACAAAATACCAGTACCAGGTACGAGGCGACACGGTGGCAACTCAAGCAGCTGACCCCACGAATCCCGCCATCGCCCAACTTGAGGGCCCCAGGTGCACAGCGGCGCGGGCACGGCTCACGCGCCGTACTTGAATCGGTCCAGAAGCAAACAAGGACCAGTAGCAAAACCGAGAGCAAGCACCAACCTGCACATACCACCAACTACGCTCCGCGCCTTACTTCATGGCATGCATTTCTATGCGCCCCTGGCCGCTCAGGAACACATCACGCCCCTAGGGGCAGTATGGCGCTCTTGGGTCAGCAGTATGTACAGACCGGGCCAGCAAGCCGCGCAGCACACGCACACACAGCTGCTAAAACTACTGAGGGCACGATACAGCAGCGCCGATCCCCACAGGGCAAGAGGGTATAGACATGGGTCCGGTTCTTTTGTGACCTCGGTAGCTGTGTGCGCACCGAGACGCGCCGGCAGAGATCCAGCCTGGGCCGCTCCTGTGCGGAGTGTACCGCCGCCTGACCGCGGTCGCGCAAGCCCATATGACCGACCCGCTGCAGCGCCGGTAGTCTCTGAAAAGCACACAAGAGCTACCTATAGCTGCGATTCTCAACAGCTCACAAGCTGCTGCACGGCTCGCAAGTTTCCTCAAAACGAGACGGGTCCCGCGCTGAAGGTGCAGCTTCTGCGCCCAACGCACGAGGAAAGGGGACAGATGCCTTCCACACACTAGTCTTGGGCTCCCGAAGGCACCAGTTCAGTCAGCATCCATGCCCGGCGCTGTGCAGGTTGGGGCCATACAACGAATATTCAAGTGCTCAATAGTAAGCAGACCGTCCGCGCTTGGACGCTCCGGCGCAGAAAGAGCCCTCGCGCTTAGCGCCGCGGCCCTTGGCAGACGGGGCAGCAGTCGCCGCAGCAGCCGCGGCCGCTGCAGCAGCAGCCCGCACCGCCGCAGAGTTGGCTGAGGCCGGGTTGAGCTGGTTTGTCCGGCGGTAGCGCGTGCCGCAGGCGTTGCAGAGCATCGGCTTCGCCGGAGGGCCACGACGCCACTGCGGCGACTCTGTGCGAAGCAAGAGGGCACGACAGGGCATCTTCAATTAGCGACCAAATCACAAGCTCCCTGTCCAGTAACTCCTTGCCCTCCAAAGCATATTAATTGCAGGAGATTCTGGGGCGGCGCCGAAGAGGCGCACCTGTCGCGCCGCAGTGATCGCAGGGTCCTCCTGTCTTGTGGTGGAAGGCACGGGCTGCAGGAACGGGCGCTGCCGGCATGGCGGCAGGCATCGTGGAGGCACCAGCGTCGACGGGCGCGGCCGGCGACACTGGGACGGACTCCGGCTCCCAATCCTGGCCTCCAGCAAGCTGCTGCTGCAACTGCCACCAGTCGGCCGGGAGCTGCACATTGCTCATGGGTCCCACAGCGGTCTCGACGACAAGCCTAGTAGCCACTGTGCCACAGCAGCCGGTAGCGGCCTGCAGCTCGGCGCTGGTAACGCAGTCGTTGTCCGGGGCCTCAGCGCAGCTGCCGTCGTTGCCGCCCTCGCCGCCTGCTGCCCGGCAGGGCGGCTGCGCCGGCAGCTCAACGTCGCTGCTCTGCGCCGGTTGCATGCTGGCGGCCGGGGAGGCCGAGAGGCTACTCCCACGCCGTGCCGGGCAGAGCTGGACGTCAGGCTCTGCCACGGCAGCGCAGGCACTCAACGGAATGGCGTCACCTCCGCGTGGCTGGCGAGGGAGGAGGAGCAGGGGGGGCCGCTCGACCATCTCGAGCTCCTGGACCGCCCTCTCAAAGCAGACGGACGCCTCCACAAACTCCTCATCAACAGCCAGCACACTCACGTTGCTCAGCATGAAGGCCGAGCGCATGATCGGCCCAGCGCCAGATGCAGTGCAAGGGGGGGATGTGCGGGCAGAAGGCGCGCCCGCAGCGGGTGCGGCGCTCGCGCGCGGGCAGGGTGCGCTTTGACGGCCCGATCCGGACGCCAACACCACTGCCCGAGCTGCGCAGTTCTCCTGACCCGGGAGATAGCTATCCTCGGGAATCAAGAATGAGGCCTTGTCAGAAAGCGCAAGGCACGCGTCCTCCGCGTCGAGGAAGGAGGCGCCACGGCGCAGCGACAGCTGAAGCTTGCAGGCAGACAGACCGTTGCAATCACGCTCCGACAGTGGCAAAGCTGCAACTGATGAGGAGAATCCAGCAAAGGCAATGTTGCCAGCCTCAGAGGCAGGAGCCGGGGGGGACATGTTGGCGGGAGTGGCGACTGCTGGTTTTCCTGCACAAGGCAGCATAAAAGGAGCAAACGGTGAAAATGGGCCCACGTTAGGCATCACCAGCGTGGAGCAGTGCCCTGAACATGCGCGAGAGCGCAGAGGAAGCTGACACCCGTCGGTCTGTGGGTCCGTCCTAAGTTCGGACATCTCGCATTCGCGCATTTATCAAGACGGGTGTGCTAATGCAGCGTTGCACACGCGGGTCCCAGGAACCTCGGGTCCACTCCTGCCAACCGTCGCCCCCCGACCATGCGGTAGCTAGTATGCCGCAGCCGTAGCGTCACGCTCTAAAGACCCTCAGACGTACGAGCACAACGGATGACGCTCGAAATCCAGCAAGATACCAGGAAGGGCAGCGGGCTCGAAACTGGCGCACATTTGCCTAGCGCGCTGAGCCTGGCGCAATATGGGGATACGTACCTCGTTTAGAGAAGTCCGGTTGCGTCTCTTGCTGCACAGTTGGGCGACGCGGATGAACGCGCTGAAAAGGCGCGGAACACAAGCCGCGACGAGAGGGCAGCCCTATAGCACTGGATTCTTAGGTTATTTACACAACGGTCTAACGTGCCACCTGTTCGGCACAAGCTCCCGCCCTGCTGTGAGTAGCGCTTGAAATTCGGCGTACGAAAATGGGACACCTCCCCCCCCCCACCTGCTTCGAATCGGCGTTGCGTTGGCGTTGGCGTAAACAGCTGACCGTCGGCAATCATAATCCATGAAAAATACGTGCAGACCAGGACGCGCGACATAACGACCGTTCGCCCGCTGTTCGCCCCGAGCCCGGACCAAGTCAGGACTTGCCATAACATCCTTGTACATCGGCAAATTTTCCATGGAGGATGCACATTCGTGTGGGGGATACGCCTCCAGCTTCCCGTGAGCCAGCCCTGCAGCTGGCCAGCACCCATGGCCTTACTTGGCCAGCTACGTGCTGGCAACCTGTTTGGGTCTGTGGGTACAGCCTCATGCAACGCCCTAAAACCCACATGAGCATGGGGAAGTGTGTGGTTGGTGTCGTACACACCCAGGAGAGACACCCAGGAGAGACACCCAGGGGGTGTCTCCTCTGTAGACACCCCTCCCTCTTTCTCTGCAGATTTCTCTTTTGCGGGTCCCGCCGCCTCCCTCCCTCTCCAGCCAGTTGCTATCCGCGTGCCATGTTCATGCCCTATTGTGGCTCGATTAAAGCCCATGGATGCGGCCGGGACCGAAGGATACGGCTACAGCGCCTGCGTCACGAGTGCATGGCGCCAAGGGCGCAGCAGGACCACGCGGTCAAGTCATCCAGGGCATGCCTATCAGGTTCGAGGCCCACGCCAACATACCGAAAGCAATCGCCACTTGCGCCGCTCCTCACTGCGAAAGATAGCGTCACTAACAATTCGAGTTGTAAGCGCAAAGGGCGCCGAAATGACAGTGCGGTCAAACAGTCAAAATTGGGCACCGCAAAATTGGGCTGAACACATACATTATACTACCACTCAGTCCATGGCATATGAGTTTCGGTTCAGGCACCGACCAAGAGCTCGATGCATGCAGAACGTACGGCACGCAGGGCTCACGGTGGGGCAGGGTGGGGCAGCTCACTCCCTCGCCCACACAGTCACTCCCCGCCCTCCCGGCGCTCCTCTTCGCACACTGCTTTCGCCCGCGTGGGCCGCCCACAAAGGCGCGGGCGACACGCAGCAAAATTGCACTCCTCTATCAGCACTAGCACACTCAAACCATTACCCCGAGATTTTTTGCCGGGCAGCAAGCTGGTCCGACAGGGTTTGCGGCATTGAAACTGCCCCGGCGCGCTGGCGTTGCCAAACATAGGCAACTGGGGGCCTGCGCCTGGGACCCGGGGTTGCGGTACACGGCACCGACCGGCACGCACGAGAGACCTAAACGAGACAACACGATCCTACGCTGCAACCGAGCTCTATGACAGCAGCCAGGGAAGCTAACATCTCCACACCTCGCGTGTCGCCTCACCTCACGACCCCCCAAAATGCCTTGATACACCCATTCAGCCGGCGCGACCAAAAGACCGGCCATAATGATCCGCCACACGACTATCTTAACATAACAGCACATCGTCACCCAAGCAAGCATCGCGCTGACGCCCCGACGTACCAAGCACATAGCCAATCACAACTGAAGTCTTAACCCGCCGACAAGGGAACAAAGATGTATTAAAAACGAAAGTATCCATGCACCCTTTCAAGGAGCAAGGACCACCCTGCCTCAAGCCTCTCGCGCATCTTCGGACCTGTCGCCGTGCTCCGGCGCGCGCACCGTACGCGTCCTGGACGGAATATGAAGGACCTCACAATTGCAAGCTGGCGCGTCTCCAAAGCTCCCATAGCACCAGAATCCGGCCAATCCGGCTTATTTCGCCCTGTGTTTTCTTCTCGGTAAGCCGAGGCCGTGGCAACCCAGACCACGCGTCAGCCGGCCCAGTTCAATTGCGTCGCCCTCCCAGGGCCTGCCCAGCAATCAGTCACTGCGCCGCGGTGCCACGAGCGTGCCGCCGCAACCGCCGTGCCGCACAGCCGATTGCCACAGCGCCCCGGCCTGCCCACGCAAGCATGCGCACGCGGCCACTATCGGATCCGACTCCGCCTCTGGCATGCTCACCAAAGCAGTCTCGTACTGACATCTCCGCGCCCAGAGCCCCTGCCCTGTGCAACGCGCTTCGGGCCCACAGGTGCACACATCACAGGAGCACCGTTGTGACGCCGGCGCTCACGTCGCTCCCGAGCTAGCAAGCCATAGCCCTGCCTCACACGGTCCACTTCTCTTCACCAGAGTTGCAAGCGCACAGTGCAAGCTGAAAGCAAGCGAGGTCATGTCTCACATGCGCACCGCCCTGTCAACTTTCGACGGGTTCTCCCGCACAGCGACCACTACCACCTCAGTTCTTGAGCAAGAAGCTGAAGAAGTCCTCGTCCGTTACCCCCCTGCCGCCATCCGTCCCGCTCAGAAGGGCTCCATCCGTCGCCGCCGTTCCCAGCAAGCCAGGCCCCGCGCCCGCGCTGCCGGCGGGCCCACCTCCACCGCTGTTGTACATGTCGCTGAACACGGCCGCAATGTCCGCGTTATCGTCCCCGTCCAGAAGCATGGCTGGGTCAAGCTGTGGCGCGCTGGTGGCCGTGGGGCCCGCTCCGGGGCCTCCAAACCCGTCCTCCATCATTAGGCCGCCGAGCAGCTCCGCCGGCAGGTCGGCCATGCCCCCGCTGGCACCGTTGGAGTGCTGGTTGGTGTGCAGCGAGCCGGCTCCCACGCCGTTCATGCCTTCCGGGCCCATGAGCGGCGGCTGCGGCGTCGCATTACCCGAGTGGGCGCCAGCAGCTGGGAGGTTCTGGCCGCCGTGCGGAGTGCCGTTCTGCGGCAGCGGGGACTGATGTTGCAGGGGCCCGCCCGGCGGGTTCAGCTGGCCCGCGCCCATGGCCGCTTTCTGCTGCTGTTGGAGTGAGCTAGAGTGTGGCTGCATGCCGACCATGCCCGCCTGGTGCTGCTGATGCATCTGGTGCTGGTCCGCCTGCATTTGATGGGGAGGCGGGACCTGCGGGAAGAGCGACCCCGGCCCCGGCATAACACCTGCAACACGCGCGCAGGCGGGGACGGGGACGGTTTAGGGCAGCGGCGAGAAAGACCGAGCCGTTGCGAGCGGTAAGTACTGAGTTGGCACAACCAGCATGGCTACAACTGAGTGACCATAAGCACTGTCAGAACACATTGGGACACCGTGGCTGGGACGTATGGCGGTAAACTAACTAACAACAGAGCCGCAACCGCATGTCACCCTGTCCGAGGGCGCGCTTGAAGCTCACAAACCACAAGGCAGGAAGATGCCCTGCAGCCTCACCTGGCAAGGGCGGCATCATGCCGTTCATCGCCAGCCCGGACAACGGGCCCATTCCCGCCGCCATTCCTGCAGAGGGCAAAGGTGGCGGGCACTAGACTTACCCTGGTCAGAGGACGGGCACGACAAGCCACTGCCGCAAAGCTACATTTGGGTGTACAGGGACTGGGCATGGGCCGTAAGCCGCCCGTGTTACCGCACTGCACCGCAACTCATTCTAGTGGTACATAGGGCGAGGACTACTTACCCTGCATGAGGTTCGCTGCTGCCATCTGCTGCAAGCCACTTGCCATGTGGTTGAGCGGCAGGCCGCCCGGTAAAGGCGGGAGGCCCGGCAGGCCGGGCAGACCTAGGGGCCCGAGTGGGCCCATGCCCGGCTGCACTGGTCCGCCTGGAAGTCCGGGCAGGAGACCTGCAGTCAACAGAGGATACGTTGGCGGCTGCTGGACCACGAAAGGATGACAGCCAGAGAACATACGCAAGCTCTCAGACTGCGTGACAGACAGCGTGATCAAGTCACTGGTACCGCGTGGCAACCTTGACAAGATTCCTCCCAACCGGGGCGTTATCATGAACGACCTCCCGTAACAGTCCAGACCTCACCGAGCGGCGGCTGCATGCCTGGAAGCGACATGCCGTTGAGGGGCCCCAGCGGACCTAGAGGCCCGACGCCCAAACTGCCCATGGCGCTCAGCAGCGGGTTCAACCCTGCTGCAGCGGCCATCATGGGATTGGCCGCCGCAAGGAGCGCTGCGGGGTGCGGTGGGCCCGGGAAAGGCCCACCGGCCATTGCGTTTGCAACTGCAGCGGCGGGGTTGAGGCCACCGGGCCCAGGGCCATTGCCCATGGGGCCACTGCCGCCCGGTCCGCTCCCAATGGCAGCAGCGGCGACGGCATCCGTTAGGCTCGGGGAAGGCATGGGCGGGGCTTGCAGCAGGCCGCCTTGCCCGCTGCCCAGCCCACCCGGACCGCTCCCGCCACCAGTCGCGAGGGGTGCGGGCCCAAGTCCTCCCGATGACGGGCCGGTGTTCTGCTGCGGCGCAGTGCCGGTGTTGCCCTGCGCCCCAGCGCCAATGCTCGGGGCACCGCCAGGGCCGCTGGGCGCATGCGTCAGCGGCGGCGTGGGCGGTGTCTGCTGCTGTGCTTGCTGCGGCTGCTGCGCCTGCGCGGGCTTGGAGCTGCTGCGCTGCTGCCCAGACGGCTGCACTCCGGACACGCGCTTCAGATAAAGACGGTACTTTTGCAAATGGCTGGCCACGTTCTCGCGCGTCAAGCCCTCAACGTTCATGATCTCCAAGATCTTCTTAGGCACAGCTTCTGCAGGGTTGAAGGGGCATTAAACGAGCAATGAAGAGACTTGCGGAGGACGCACCTAAAGGCGACGCGTTACGACAGCACCACTTCCGCACATAGAACAGACAGCCAACGGAGCCAGGGCAGTCCTTGCCGGCCACAGACGCCGATGGGTGAAGGGATTGCATGGGCCCACACGAACCAGTAGCGGACTCACTGTCAATGCCCAGGGTGTTGACCGCGTTTACGAACTGCTGGTGCATCTCCACGCTCCACACGACGCGGGCCTTCTTATTAGACCCGCCGTCCGCGCCCAGCCCAAGCTCATCAGCTCCTGGCAAGCCGCCCGGCCCCACACTGCCAGACCCGCCAAGCGCGAGCGCTCCGCTGGCCGCTCCGTTGAGGAGCGTAGAGCCGTTGGCGCGAAACTGCAAGCCGAGGCGGGCCAGGGGCCAAGGCACATGAACAGGGCTGTTGTAGGGAATAGTGCACTTGTGCAAACGTTGCTAAGCATAAACATCAAACAATTATCAACAGGAGGGCGCGAAGGGTATGGCACACATGCTTTGCACATCCATGTGTTCAACTTGAGGTTATGTTTGCGAGAAGGCCGCAAGTTTGGGCGACCAACAGCTGCTGAAGTACCCGGGCCCACCGCCACCCGCCGGTGCATCCGTTGTCAGGGACGTTAGACTCTGGTGAGCACTTTCGGATGAAGCGTTTGTCCTCATCGGCTACATGCTGTTACAACTGCTTGGATGCATGATCAGCTGGGGAAATAGGCAGACGTACCTGGTCGGGTGTGAGCCCAGCTACCTCCATCTTCCGCTTGTTACGGCCCGGATCGTCGTCCCGCTCCTGGCTCTGCTCGTCGCTGTCCAGGTCCTGGGCGTGCTACAGTTGCAGGTCAGGGGCCAGCGGGGCAAGGAACGGGTGTCACACGTGGAGTGTCTGGCAAGGCCAGCATCCCCGCCGCACTAAATTGCAAATACCCAATTGGGGCTTGAGACCACGAGGAAGAGTGTAAACTAAGGCGCAAGGGAAGAGGAGTGCCGCCAGGGGTGTCCCGGCGAGGCGCACCTGGCGTCGCCGTCGGACGACGTGCTGCCATAAATTCCTGAGCTCCTCAAGCCGGACGGGCTTAATGAGATAGTCGCATGCGCCGTGCGTGACGCCCCTGAGCACGTTGCTCGTGTCCCCGTTGGAGGACATCACTGCAGGACAGCATGGCGAAGTCAGGTGCGCTCCGCGGACGACTACGACCAACAATTGAGCACTCACTGATGACGGGAAGGTCCATCTCCAGGCCGACAACCTCCAGCAGCTTGAAGCCGTCCATGTCTGCGAGGCCGAGCCAAGCGGTTTGTTCTTGCCCCTCTCGCCGGGGCCAGCCTCAGCCTGCATGCATACCTGGCATGTAGACGTCGGACAGAACCAGGTCATATTCGCTGACCTTCTCCCGCAGCAAGTGGAGCGCCGAGGAGGCGTTTGTGCAAGTCGTGACTGCGCGGAGCCAAGCGGCCAAGGCATTAGTTGCCAAATGGGCTATCGCCGTCCATGGACATTGCGCGGTCTGCGCACCCTCATAGGAACACCTCCTGAGCATCTGCTCCACCACTTTCAGGCACAGCGGGTCGTCGTCCACGACCAGGACCGAAATTGCGGTAATTGAAGATATGGCTTTGTCCATAGGTGACTGCCTGGCTGCACTGGTGCCCCTATCATCATCCTTCACGATTCCTTCCATCTCCGGCGTCAAAGCGCCTGCGCCATCGTGCCGGCACGCTGCAGCGTGCCGATTTTGCCAATCAAGAAGCCCTCCAGCCGCGTCTCATCTGCTGCTGAGCCGAGCCGAGCCTAACGCAGGTAGCGGGTTTGAAGTTGCAATTAAATATGATGTGGAGGGAAGCAATGGACCCAAGGCACTACGCATGGACCAAAGGCTGCGGCAATTGGGACCCCAGGATGGAAGGTCGCCGTACGAAACTTCGTCTTCCTTGCCTGCCTTTAGGGTCCTCCTGACGTAGAGCTCGGGCAGCCCTGGCCTTAAGTAACCTTAGCATAAGAAACCTGGGCACCCTTGAAGCAACCCGCTCCCACACACAACACCCTGCTGGTTCCAGACCTAGGTGTGTTCCGTCAGGGCGCCTTCCTCGTTCAGGACCCAGGCTTAGCGTTGGGGCTTTCCCCACAATTGCACCGCCCGATTGCACCTGCCCGACGCCAACCGCAACCTGCCAACTGACACCGCTGTGTGCGAATGTAGTGTGCGCGACCCCGGTCATCCAGCCCCTCCCCCGGGTCTCGGAGACAGACTCTTGCCCCTCCATGCCTCCCCGTGGGACAATGCAGACACTGGACGGCCGTCCGGAGCTCCACGGCGGCCAACGACCCGGCTACTTCAACCAGCTGCAGACCCAGCGTCTTGTTAGGAGCGCGTGAGCGGCGCCAGGGGGCAGATAGCACGGACGTTTGACAGCGCCGCGGAGCGGGAGCGGTGGCGGCAGCGCCAGGCCCCAAAGCGCAGCGCAGAGAAGCACGAGCAGCTGCGGCTTTCCCATCGGTCACCCCTTTCTGAAGGGAACCGGACCCAAGCACCCCAACCCCCCTTCGTCCGTCGCAACCCGCCCGCCTCTAAGCCCAGGGCCAGCGCCGGGTAGCAGCGAGCTCGGCTCAAGCCCCGACGCCCGCCCCCGAGGCCTTGGCCCCGCCAACAGGTTTGCAGGCCCGCCCCGAGGCGATGCAGGCGACTGCACTGGCGACGGCGCCCGATTGGGTGGCTGCCAGCTGCGGCCGCCAGCTGCTGCGGCTGTACGGCGTCCAGACGGCGCCCTTCCTGGGGCCCTTTGCCGACTATGGGCTGGAGGTGCAGCGCGCGCGGGAGCTCGAGGTGCGGGCAGGGGCGGCTGGGGGGCCGCTGGCGGGGAGGCGGGGAGCGCGAGGGGAGGGTGGTTCTGCATGGGGCGGCGGATTTGAGGCATAGGTGAGTGCGGGGTAACCAGACGGACCGGTCGGCCGGTGGCTTGACCCCTGGAACCCATCGCGCCGGGCTCGCCCGCCACCACCACGCTGCCGCCATTGCCCGCAGCAGCCCCCGACCGCGCTCATGCGATCCCGCCCTGCCACCGCCCGGGGCCCCGCCCCGCCCCGCCCGCCCGCAGGTTCGGCTGCTCCAGCTGGAGAAGGAGGGCGCTGAGCTGCGCGATGAGAACGCGGCGCTGGACGCACGGCTCAAGGCCGCCGACGAGGCGGCGGCGGCAGCCACGGCGGCGCAGGTGGTGGCAACGGGGCGGGGGCCAAAAGTTGGAGCCGTCGTCCAGTCGGCCAGGCGACAAGGCGGGACTCACACCATGGTGCAGAAGACGGCTGGATATTGTCCCTGCCATGTCATTGCCGCAGACCCCCCCGCCATGTGCCTTGACCCTCGATAAACCACCCTCGGGCAAGCGCTGCTCCTGGCCCGGGATTGCCCTAACCGCTTATGCGTCCCTCACTCCCGGACCCGCGCGTGCCCCTGCGCACTCCCACCCACCCACCCCCGTACACACGCACGCGCTGCCAGCTGGCCGAGGCCCGCGCCGCATTGGGCCGGGCGGAGCGGGAGCTGGGCCAGCTGTACCGCGACAAGCAGGCGCTGAGGGAGGTGAGGAGCGGGGGGCCGGATGGGGGCTTGTGCCGGGGGAGGGGGATGGTACCGGTGGCTTGACGGCTTGCGAGAAAGGGGGTCGCACGTTTGCAGTTGGGGGTGGGCAAGCTGCAGCGGGGCAGTCCACATGCCTCAGTGCTTGATACGGTGGGGCGCGGGCTGGAGCGGGCAAAGGGCGCGTCAGAGCCATTGACTATGGGCGGGCATGGGTCATGGTGTGAGGGGCGGAGAGGGCTCACTCGCAGGTGTCCATGAGGGGCTGAAGGCTGGGCTCGGCAGCGGGTGGTGGCGGAGTCGACGGGTGCTCCCGCCGCTGCAGCCCCGCCCCGCGTCGAGACCTCGGGTCGCTTCGAAGTCCGATCCCAACCAATCCTTTGCCCCTGCTCCACACGGCTTACAGGCTCCGCGCCAACGTGTACGTTCCCCGTATAACCTTCACGCCCCATCCCCGCCCCCGCCCCCAGGAGGTGGTGGGCGCCAACACGCAGCTCATCACCACCCGCAGCGCCCTGGAGAGCAGCAACACACAGCTGGCGCAGGCGAGCGGGGGGCGGGGCCGGGGGCTGGGCGGGCGGGCGGAGGCGGGCGGGCGGGCGGGATGGGGCGGGACTGTAGGTGGCACAGGGAAACGGGGGGTGTCGCTAGGGAGGGGTGGTGCAGGCGAGCGACAGGGGATCGAAGGGTTGGGGTCCCGACAGAGAAGCTCGAGGCGCATGCGGCTGGGGGCGGGGCGGGGCCGGGTGGGGGGGCGCTGTGGTCCGCGGTAGGCCGGCGTGTGCGTGCGGTGCCCGGGTCCCCTGCCCAGGCTGCGCGGAGCCTTTGGGGTGACTCGTGTAAATACCCGCACACTGCACGTGGTCCGAAATCGTTGACTGAGAGCGTGTCCTGCCGGCTTCTCCCACCGACCCGGCCCGCCCACGCCGCCCACCCCGCCCGGTCCCCGCCCACCCCGCCCGGTCCCCCACCCCGGCGCCGCAAACGCCCGCGCCGCAGTCGCGCGCTGAGGCGGCCGCCCTACGCGAGCAGCTGGCGGCGCTGGCGGCCACGGTGGAGGCGGAGACGGCGGTGCGGCTGGCGGCGGCGAGCGAGATGGCGGCGGCGCTGGCGGCGCGGGACGCTGCGCTGGCGGAGGCGGAGCGGCTGCGGCGTGACAACGCAACGCTGGTGCGGCGGCTGGTGGAGCTAAAGGTGGGTGATAGAGAGGGCCGTGGCGAGCGCCGACCCTAACGTGTGGAGGTGAGGGGGGGGGGCCGCAGCCCGAAGTCCGTGGGCAAGCTGCGCGATGACGGGTAGAGCATGGCACCGTGGCCCACTGCGCCCGCATCCCATGGTTCGGGGATAACCAACGTGGCGGCAAGGCGCCCTGGACGCAATTGCCGCCGTCGGCCCAGCGGCCTGCACCAACTCTGCTGGCAGGCTGTACTCCGGAGCGGTCAGTCCAGCCCAGCCCAGCCGTGCGTGCTCATGCGGCGGTCGCGAGAGAAATAGCGGGGCGCTGATCTCATCCGGGTGTATTCGTGTGAGGCCGGCGGGAGAGGTGGGCCGCCCGCACCTGCCTTCCCACCTTCCCGTCGCCCCGTTGTGTGGCGGGCTGTCTGGTGTGCCAGCGACCCGGCACCGCCCCCGGCCCCGGCCCGGCCCAGCGCCCACTCTCCACCCCCCGCTCCCCGCCGGCCCCGCTTGCGGCCGGCCGCAGGAGGGCGAGGCCGGCCGCATGAACGACCTCAACCGGATGCACGAGGAGCTGGTACGCTGAGGTGGTGGGAGGGAGGGAGGGACGGGGAAGTGGAGGGAGAGG
>LSYV01000136.1:62385-81354 GCA_001584585.1 Gonium pectorale | reverse complement strand
AGGCGGTTGAGCCCTGGTGGGCCCTGGTGGGGGCAGGGGGCCGCGTGTGTTGGCCCCCTTGCAGCGTCGGCCCCCGCAGCGTGTGGATGCCGGGTGCTCGTGGGTGCAGCTCTGGGTGCTGCTCTGCCGCCGTGGAGCCGTCTGCGCTGATGGCCACGGTCCGGTTCAAATGATTGGGGCGCACCTGCCCTGGGCGGCCCGCATGCCAGCAACCGCACATCCAGTCGTTACCTTCGCACGGCTTGGCCCCTCACCGCACTCGCTGCCGTGCCCGCCCTGCTGCCCCGGCCCCGCAGGCACGGCGTGGGCAGGCGCATGAGCCTGAAGCACACCCGCGCCATCATCGACGCCATCCACAGCGGCGAGCTGGACACGGCCGAGCTGGCAGCCACGCCCATCTTTGGGCTGCAGGTGGGAAGGCGCCACCGGGGGAAGCCCATGGGGCGGGTCAGGAACGGCTGCGGGTTGAAAGGTTCGGCAGGGCGCCGCAGTGCCTCAGTGGCGTGGAACCTAGAACCTGCAGCCACCCCCCGCCCCGGCGACCCCGCAGGTGCCGACGGCCATCAGCGGCGTGCCCTCTGACATTCTGCGCCCCGAGGCTGTGTGGCCAAACAAGGACGCCTTTGCGGCCACGCTCAACCAGCTGGGCCACATGTTCGTCAAGAACTTCGACAACTTCAGGTCCGAGGGCGGAGGTCGGGGGCCTGAAGAGCTGATGGCGGCGGGGCGGGCGCGCTTGCCTTCTTCTGGGCTGTTGTGTTGCTGTTGCACTGATGTGCGCGGGCTGGCATGGGACGCCTTGTGTAGCGGCCCGGTGTCACCGCATCCAGCGCCGCCACTTGGCCGATGAGCTGACCCGGACTCTTCATTCCCCCACCGCCCCGCCTCCCTACCCCGCAGCGACGGCCACTCGTTTGTGGGTGCGGAGATGGCTGCGCGCATCGCGACGGGCGGCCCCAAGCCGCTGCCCGCCGACGAGGTGACCAAGAAGGGCTTCGCCGCCATGGCCGCCGTGCCCGCCGTCAGCGTCGTGGCCAGTGCCTAGGCTAGCCGTCGGCGGCGCCGCTGTCGGGCGCCGCTGGTCGTGGTGGCGGGGGTTGCGGCCGCACCGCCGTCCGGAGCTGCGCACACCCCGGAACTGGATTGTGTGGCGCCCCAGCGGCGTCTGTTGTCTGAAGGCCGTACGCGGCCGCAGCATCCGCCACATGGCTGGCACGTGGCTGCACTGATCGAGTCGCCCGCACGACTCTCGCGCTGCCGGCTGCTGGGCGGGTACCGCAGTCGCGCGTACCGCAGGGCCCGGCTAAGAATGCCGCCGCCGTCGCCCTCGGTCCGTTGCCGCGCAGCCGAGTTGATGCGGAGTTTGAACACTGTTGCAGGTTTGATTAGGAGCCGTTGGTGTTGCCGGACCAGCCGGCCCGACAACCGCCCATTCCGTGAGGGCGCTTGAATTGAGCGCTCGCTCGCAGACTGCCGTGAACCGCCTGCGCGCTAATAAACCGGTGAGGGGGATGTTTGGGCTGTGGTGGTGGTCGCACGCACGCACCTCCCGGGGCCTCGCGTGGCGCGCTTCCGTTAATGGGATGTACGTGTGTGTGTGAGTGTGTGTGTGTGTGTGCGCGTGCCGCATGTGCCGTACTGCTGTGTAACGTATCTCTTGACCAAGGATGGGCAAGCCCACCAGCACTGCCCTTGTTCGCTGTCCTGCTGCGTCATTGCTATTTTCATCTGCTGCGCTCTGCGCCGTACCCGACACTGCATCAGCTGTGGTTGTGGCGAGGTTAGGCGTCCAGCAGGTGGGGACTGTTTGTGGGTGGGGACTGTCTCCAGTTGGCTATGGTTTGGCAGTGTTTAGCTGAAAGCCTACTGTCA
The DNA here is from genome assembly GCA_001584585.1 of Gonium pectorale. NCBI lineage: Eukaryota > Viridiplantae > Chlorophyta > Chlorophyceae > Chlamydomonadales > Volvocaceae > Gonium > Gonium pectorale. The sequence continues at coordinate 79,482 of LSYV01000136.1, read as the reverse complement.
GAGATGGCTCTGTGTTCTCTGCACTGGCACTAGCTGAAATATATTGGGAAATTGGCAACTTGTGGGGCAGTATGGTTGTTGCTTAACCCGTACGCACATGGAGGGAAGCACCACCACGCTTTCCCTTGTAAGCGCTTTGTGGAGGCCGGACCTGTACTACGAAACCAGCATAAGCCACGTGTGGCCTGACTGTACCTCTGTAATAACCGTGTACACTAAGCACAGCGATCAACTGGTTCGGGTTTATTTTATCGTTAAACCCACTACAGCGCTTTTCAAAGGAAGGGAAAGGGCGAGTTCACAAGTCAGCCCTCTTCGGTTCCAGCCGACCCATGGGTCGCTCGAGCGAGGCAGCATTTGTCGTCTTCTTGCGGTCTCACGATCTTGTTGGACCCCTACCACATTGTGACCATCGCAGCCATACATCCGTCGCCCTCTGTCCGTTGCCGCGCAGCCGAGTTGATGCGGAGTTTGCACACTGTTGCAGGTTTGATTAGGAGCTGTTGGTGTTGCCGGACCAGCCGGCCCCGACAACCGCCCATTCCGTGAGGGCGCTTGAATTGAGCGCTCGCCCGCAGCCCGCCGTGAACCGCCTGCGCGTGAATAAACCGGTGAGGGGGGTGTTCGGGCTGTGGTGGCGGTCGCACGCACGCACCTCCCAGGGCCTCGCGTGGTGCGCTTCAGTGAATGGGATGTACATGTGTGTGTGCGTGCTGCCGCCTCTGCGCCCGGGCTACGGCGGTGCACAGTTGCTGCCGAAGGGTAAGGCAACCCACCACCACGCCTTTGCCCAGCCGCCGGCCGCCATTCAACTGAACCTCAACCCCAAGCTGGATGAAACATCCTTTAGCGGTTCCGCAGGAGCAATCTGGGCAAGCCCTTACCCCGCAACTAGATCTAGCCGTCATTTCTAGGCATATCACCTTTGACTCAAACGCCACCTTGGACCAGTGCGGGTCGTGGCTCCTCTTGTAACCCGTCGTACGGGGAACAGACCGGGACCTGAACCCGGATCCTTCCTACGGCATGGCAAGGCAGTTGGCACAGCGGCCGCTTCAGAACCACCGAAGTTGGTTCTGCGGTTCTGCAGTGGACTGATGGAGCGCCCTGCCACACGTACGTCTTCTTTGTTATCTGGCTGTCTCGCACGGCGCGGGTCGGGTGGTGGAGTCTGTGTGGGACGTGGTGGACTGGTGGTGCTGGCGGTCCTAAACAGCCTAGACTGGGCGCGGCGCTCTGTGCGCGCGTCTCAAGTCGTTCGCCCCTGCAGGCCCGGGTGCGGCTGCTGCTGACCTGGTACAGGCAGGCGTGCCGGTGAAGTTTTGGTCCCTGCTTCAAGGTTTCGCTGACCTGAAAGGTCTGGTGTGTCTGCAGGGCACCCCTTCCTGCGAGTTGTGGCCGGACGCCTGCTGTGTGCTGAGTGAATCGCTGGTTTCCCTCGCTCTCCCTGTTCTTCTCCTTGTTTTTCTTTGTTTTGCTTGATCGCTTTGTACATTTGTGTAGGCCTGTCGGCTCGTATGTGTTATGTGCTGTTCGTGATCGGGACCGGCTCGCTGGGTTGGTGACTCCAGAGACCGGGTTGGACTTGTTGGGTGAAAGGCCTCTCTTGTGTGCGGCCCGTATGCGTTTTTTGCATGCCCAGCCACAGGGGCCCTGAATGGGTTCAGCACTAGACCATTGCTTGGTTTGCCTGCTGCTGCTGCCTTGCTGCCCGTCGTACTCTCCGCTTGAAGTACGGAAATATCCCGGTGGCAGACCCGGTTCCCCAGCGCCAGGGGTACTGTGGTCTGTGCATCATCGGGCAATCACAATGGACCTTGAACTGGCGCTCATAGATTGCGCGGCGTTTTGTTGATCACATGGTCGGAGAGAGTGCTACGTTTCGTCCCTGAAGCAGCAGTTTAGGCTCTGAGAGGCGTACACGCCTATGCCTGAACATCGTACTCTGCATCTTGACATTACCTGTTGGCAACGTGTTTCTTTCTGTGCGTTAGGTTACAAGGAGGAGAAGGGCGGTAGGGACAGCCGGACAGCTTTGCCCACCGCGGTGGCAACGCTTCCGGGAACAGCGGAACACTGGGCACGTCATACTTCGGCGTAGGGCGCTGAAGCGGACGATAACCTGCTCCAATCTACTATTCGCATGTGGTCCACACTCTCATACGGGTATGTGAACTGCGTGTGCGGCTGAAGCCCAGGCCCCGCCCGAGGCCAGATGAACCGAGAGTAGTTGGAGCAGGGAATGAGGAGCCAGTGAAGCGCTCAGACCTCACTACATAGTCGTCGAACCTTTGCCACATGGGGGCCCTGAGCCCGCTCTCCAACCCACCCGCACACCCGCCTCCGACCGGCGGCACAGACACCTTGATCAACGAATTCTTCCTGCAAAAGCAGCACCAGCAAAGAATGAGTATTTCTGTCTCCAAGCTCTTGGGTTCCAGGAATGTGAACGAACGAAAGCCAAAAGAGTGTGCAGACTGCACGCACATCAAACGTGGTCGGCACCACCTGCGACTCTGGCCTGCCACCCCCAGGCGGCACGTCACCGGCTCTCCCGCCCTGCCCCCTCGCGGCGGTGCAGCCGCACGCCCGCACGACCACCACAACTCGCGCGTGCACAACCTAACGTGCAGGCGCAGATGGCGAGCCGGTAACCAGCATGCGATGCAACAAGAAGTGCGCCCGCACAAAACACGAAACATCCTCTCCGACATGGGCCAAGCACCACCACTCTCCTCTCACAAACAAAAAACGACTTTAGTCCTTAGATACATGAAAGTCTCGGTCAGAGCATAATGGTACATGCGCCGGGCGCAGACAGGGCCCATGTCCAGGGCACACGTTGCCAAACAGGCAATGCCCCGCAACATCCACCCAAATGACGCAAACGAACGTCCGGCTCGTCGACAGCCCTTTCCTGTGCTACCGATAATCCTGCAAGTATCTGATTGGGCGGTTACCCCAGCCCCGACGCGAATCCTGCCTCAAGCCTCATCGATGTGCACTTTGCCCCTTCCCAGCGCGACCATCATATCTGCTTTATCGACTGTAGTAGCGGCGACCTGCTCAGCGGCCTGGCGCAGCGACAACCCTAATGCGAAGCCTTTTGCCCGGCACCCGGCACCCGGCGGTGCCGGGGCTGTCCGTTCCGGGCCCGCCGGCCCGCTTAGCAGCTCCAGTTGCCCCAGTCGGACAGCACCTTGGTGACCAGGCCGCACTGCCGCTCGCTGAGCATCTCCGACACCATCAGACCCAGGAAGCCGACCTGTGGGGGAAGGCAGGGGAGGAAGCGGGACGAAACGGTTCAAACAACCGTCCAGCATGCATTTAGACGCTTGGTGCGCGTACCGCAACATTGACGTACAAGCACTGCAGCCGCACATACGCAGCCCGCGTGTCCCCGGCAGTGTGGCTGCGGCCTTCCCGGTGATACGGCACCTGGGAAACACGGCCAGCAGCCCTCCTGCCACTCTGCACGCATGCACGCGGACGTTGTTCGCGCCCCCCTTGCTCGCTGCTGCAGCTGGACACAGCCAGCCGAGCCCACGCGCCCCTCCACCGCCGCCCCAGCGCGCGCCAGGTCGTCACCCACCATGGCCACGCGGCCGTTGAGGCGCTCGGCGTTGTAGTTCCACACGTTGGGCAGGTCGCCTGTCATGGGCGGCGGGTTCTCCTCGTCGGGGAACACGTTCTGGACGGGCACGCGGCCCAGGATGGCGGGCGCCACGGAGGCCGCCAGGACCAGCGCGCCCACCAGCATGGCGTTGTAGGCGCCCTCCGTGGTGAACAGCTGGCGCACGATGATGTCGTCGTTCATCACCTCGCCAAACAGGCCCAGGAACACGCCCACCATGGCCGCGCGGCCATTAACCAGCTCGGCGGCGGCGCTGTCGGCGCGGAGCACCTGGCTCAGCGCCTCGAACGACAGCCCAATGACGGCGGTGGGCACGGGACCGGTGATGTCGACACGGACCTTGTTGTCGGGGCCGAAGACGGCCGGGAAGCGGAGGCCCTTGGCATAGTCGATGCTAGAGGGCGAGGGGTTGCAGGAGAGGGGCGCGCATGCATGTGGGTTCGGCGTCAACAAGGCGAGTGAAACCCGGGCACCGCCTCGTGTCCTCTCAGGGTGTGGCATTTGCCAGTTGTTGTTGTGTTCCCTTAATACATCCAATATCAGTTGACTTTACTAGCCACTCACACAATGAGCTCATCGGCCGACGGCTCGTAGGAGATGGTGAGGTTGAAGCCCTGTTCAGTCGTTTTCTGCAATGGGTGCGTAAGCGCTGCTAGATTAGTTCCTACAGGTGGCAGCGACTTCGGCGCCAGCAGGCGCCCGAGCAACTTCTCCAACGCCTGTTACCGCACCTGAAGCGGAATCCCCTGCAGCTCCATCAGCGTCGCCCGCGTAAGGTTAACCTGCTCCCACGTCCGCGTGTCAATGAATAGCGACTCTTGGGCCGGCGCTGGGCTGGGCTGGGCGGGCGCCTGGAGCGGTGGGAGCGTCGCGGTGGAGCCGTTTACTCCTGGAGTCGCCAGGAGCGCGCGGCATGGCAGGCGGACCGATCGAGACGCGGCGGCTGGCCGCGTGGGCTTCAGGCCGGAAGCAGGGGCTGGGAGCTTGGCCAGCATGTCTGGTTGGCTTAGTGTTGCACTTGAAAGAAGGGTTCGCGATGGTCGCACTGGCTACGCGCTGATTTCGCGTTACAAGGTGAGGCGAGTTCTTGTCTTTTGCAAACTCTCCAACCAACCGACTCAAACGGCCGGCAACGGAGCCGCCCCCCTTTCAGACTGTTCCATTGTGAAATGCACTGAAGAGAACACGAATACGCTTTGTACGCTGGAAGGGCACTTGCAGCATTGCGAAGCTGATTGTACAAAATTCATGAATCATTTTCGTTTCTTCAATTATTGACTGATTGAAAGGAGGCACACCTTTAAACTGTGACCTGGCCCTTGCTTCAAACAGGCGTTCCTTCGGGCTGTGCCGCGATCTATGAAGCCTTTGATTTCTCTATGAGCGTCAGTACATTCACACACAGCTGATCAGTCCACTGGGTCAAGGCGGGCTCGGTCTTGCCAGAGATGTTTGGCACTTCCGGCTTTGGTGCACCCGCTAGCCAGCAGGGCGGAGGGGGCGGAGGCTTTGGCAGTGGCTTCGGCAGCGGAGCTCCTGCGTCGGGCTTCGGCGCAGGCGGCACCGCTCGCGTGGCCACGTTATTTGGCGTGTCCGTGGCGGGAGCTGGACAGGTGGGGGCAGCCATGCTAGGACGGTGCCATCTGCTCTGCCGGCTGTCGGCTGTCGGCCCAGGCCAATCGCCAGCGACACCCGGTCACCTGGGAGCTGTGTTCCCCCAACCACGCTGCCCCCGGGGCTGCAGGCCCACCTTGCTCCTGGCTTATAGCTGCAAGGCAACGTCAACCTTTTGCTTACACCTGGTCCCGTGCCCGCGCACTTCCCGCTGTCTGCAGGCGGCTCCCGACGCAAGGCCTACCGGGTTTGGCGCTCGTGGCGCAGCTGCGGGGCCGGGAGCTGGCGGTCTTGCTGTAGGTGAGGCGATGCCGGTTCGTGCATTGTCTGTCCGGGTGTCAATCATGATGCTTCCGTGGTGTATTCCTGGTTGGACATATGGCTTCGCAGCGGTAAAATGGAACACCCCTCTCCTTCGTAATCTCCAATCCGCTTGTCCCTCCACACAGGCTTTGGGGCGGGCGCTGCGCAGACCCAGCCGCAACAGGGCCGGGGCGGGGGCCGAAGCGGCGGCATCGGCGGCGGTGCTGCAGCTCGCCGCCTGGGTGTGCCGGTGAACCCCGGCGGGTCGGCATTCGGTGCTGGAGCTGCCGGGGGTCAGCCGTTCGAGGCCGGGCCGGTGGGCGGCGGTGGCCGTGGCCGGGGGCAGCAGCAGGCGGCACTCGCGGAAGGCCGCCTCTCGCGCTTCCCCGGGGCCGGCCGCGGCGGGCGCGGTGGTTCGGGGGGCACAGGCGGCGCAGACGTGGGCATGGTTGACGGCAGCGGGGATGGCGGGCGCGGCAGCCGTGGGGGCGGGCGTTTCGGCCGTGCTGGGCCCGGCCGGACCTGGGTGCGGGGGCAGCAGCAGCAGGCGCAGCGGCAGGACGGTGCTGGCGGGATGGCCGCCATGGACGCCGACATGTACGGCTATGGGGAGGGCGACGAGGTGCTCGAGGAGGCGGAGGCGGAGCAGGCGGGGCCGGAGGCAGCGCCGGAGCCCGTGGGCGTCCTGGGGCGGCTGTCGCGGCCCGCAGCAGCGGGCGGGGCCTCAAAGCCGGCGGAGGCGGGCAGAGGCGCCGGGGCGGCAGGCGGGTATGGTGGCGGCACGGCTGGTGGCGGGATTGCTCGTCAGGCCGTGCCCAACTTTGCTGCTCCGGCCGCTGCTGGATTTGGGCAAGCCGCGACGGCAGCCGCCGACGCGGTGGATGACGAAATGGCCAGGCGGAACCGCCGGGCGAACCGCTTTGGACCGGTGAGGGGCAGTCGTGGTGGCAGCGAGCGGACAGGAGACCCCTCACGGGTGGGCATGTGTGGCAGGCGGGAGGCACGCAGACGGCTGAAGCCCGCCTAACATTGGGTGGAGGTCCTCAAGCGATACAACTTGGGATGTGCATCCAGCTTGCCGCCATGGGGAAGTCTGGCCTCTTCGTCTATACGCATACCACGCCTGCTGGGCTGTGGTTGGGTTCCGATCGGGGCATGGTCGCTCTGAGGGCCGAACATGCAACCTGTAGCATCGTCCTCCCCTCCCCTCTGCTCCTTCCCTCCGCCCTGCCCCTCCCCTCTGCTCCTCTCCCTCGGTCCTGCCCCTCCCCTCCGCTTCGGATTTAGCGCCCCATGCAAGCCACGGGCTCTCCCTTTCCCGATGTGCCCTCCAGCAGAGCGCGGCCGCAGCCGACGGTGTGGGCGGCTCCAGCGGCGCGGCGCGCGCCTCCCCCGGCGGGGCCGTGTCCACTCCGCCGCGCAGGGGGGCTCGCTCGCCGGTGCAGTTCCGACCGGGCGGGATGGACGCAGCTGAGGACGACGGCGATGTGTACGGGCGCTCCGTGTCGCCCTCGCCGCCGCCCTCCCCGCCACAGTTCTACGATGGCGGAGGCGACATGATGGGCGACGACGAGGACGGTGAGGCAGCCTGAAGGTCGCTCGTGGTGTAGGGGGCTTCAGCACAAGGGGCCTGAAGGGGACTCCCGGGGACGTGCCCTCTCACGGCTGGCGCGTCGGAGGGCACGCAGGTGCCCATGCTCGTGTCGCGCACGCCGACCCCCGGTGGCGACCTGCTTGCCCGCCAGCCCGCGCACGAGCACGCCTCTGCCTGGCGCACGAGCACGCGTCTGCCAGGCCGCAACACCTCGCCTGTCCACCCCTCAGGCGCCGGCGATGGCCCCGCGCTGGTGGGCACCTGCGAGCTCATGTGCCCCCGGGACGAGCGCAAGCGCAGAGAGGTGGGGTGTCGGGAGCAGGCATCGGAAGGTGGGGTGTCTTTGCGCAGGGACTTTGTACGGCCATTGCTGCCGCCTGGAGGCGGTCGTCGCCGACCCTAGCGGCTGTTGCGGCGTTGGACGTCGACGGAACAAGTCTGGACGTCCTGCGATGAAGGCGGTCATTCCAGGGCATAGCCCGCCATGCAAAACGCTTGAACCGGAAGTCGATCTCAACCAATGCCCCCCACCACCACGCCAGGAGACCGGCGAGCTCAATGTCTTTGAGCGGCTGGACCCGCAGAACCCCAAGCTCACCAGCGACCAGCTCATCATAAAAAAGGCGGTGAGCGGGGCGGGAGGCGGGGCGGGAGGGGGGGCGGGCTGGTTGGATGCCGCTGTGGGAATCGGGGCCATGGGCGGGCACCACTGCGTTGGCATGCCGCCCATGGGCGACCCAGGAACGCAGTCGGGCATGTGAGGCGACGCGTTGCTGCATCGGGTCCAGACGGTACCAGCCTCGTGTGCCCTGGCCTCTTCGTCATAAGCCTGAGCCTGGCGGTGCTATGCCGCCATTCCAGCTGACGCAGTCACACCAGGTTGCCTCCTTTGGAGAGGCGCCTTTGCGCTCACTTGCTCCCTTCCTCTCCCCACCGTCACTTCTCTCCATCCCATGCCCTGCCTCACTGCCCCCTCAGCGCAAGAACTACGACGTGGAGGACAAGAAGCCGCACAACCTGCGCACCTTCCGCGCCCTGGAGATGGCCATGGCCCGCCTGCGCTCACTGATCGAGGCGCCCGACGAGGCCGGGCTGGCCGCCCACATCGGGCGCTCGCTGGAGCAGACACAGCTCGACGTGCACGGCTTCCTGTGGGACCGCTATCGGGAGGTGCGCGCGGCGGGGGGGGGCGCTGATCCCCGAATAGCTCCTGGGGACTGGGGACTGGTGTGGAAGCGGTACGTACCAGGGCTGGCGGGGCATTCCCGCTCTGGTATCCTGGCCGCGGCGCCGCGCATGTCAGCTGTGTCTACCCACACAACACCCACACCCACATCCACACCCATACCCACCCTACGCTTTGGGTCTTAAGCTGCTGGCGCCCAGCTCGTCGGTGTTAATTCTCCTTTCCCTTCAACCCTACGCTTTGGGTCAACAGTCGCCCGGCGTGGGCCGGCCCCCGTTCGCCTGTGCGCAGGTCCGCAAGGAGGTCATCAGCCAGCACCTGCACCTGCGGCCCGAGCTGCTGCCCAAGGTAGGGGCCGTGGACGGGCACTCGACGAGCGCGAATGGCCCCTATTCACAAATGCACCCGGGGACCGCTGCGTTTCTGCCTGATAGAGCTGTTAGGCAGCCCGCGTGCACGGTAGGCCCGCGAGAAGCTTGCGGGCACTCCGTTACCTACCCGCTGCTGCGCTCGGGATGCTGGCGCTGCACCGCACCGCTAGCCGAGTAAGGACCGGCCTCTCAGACCCAGCGCTGACCTGTCCTGCTTGCGCAGATCATTTCGTGGAACGAGGAGATTGCGCGCTTCCTGGCCATCTCGGGCCACGAGCTTGGGGTGGGTTCTACGGACGGGGGCTGGGTTGGAGTGGGCCACCGCAGTGCACGCCGAGGTCGGACTCGGGAAGCAGGCAAGATAGCGGGCAGCAGCATAACTGCGCGACGGATACACGGGGCCCCAGCTGCCAGTCCTGGGCACTCGAGCTCCGTCCCCATGCCGCCCAGCCTCCCGGCACTTGCAGCGGCTAATGCCGTCCTCCCCGGAGATGATAACAATAAGATCAGAAGCATCCCCATGTTGAGGTACTGCTTTGCGCCGCGCTTTACGCCCTCATCCTCCGCCCCTTCATTACGCACCGCCCCCCGCCTACGCGCCTGTCCTGCAGGGGAGGCCCAACTTCCAGGAGCAGCTCAACCAGGAGCAGCTTAAAAAGGTGGGGCGAGGGGGCTACTACTTCGCGAGGAGCTGACCCGCGGAGCGCCCCTAAAGCACTCCTTGTAGGCACCTGCAAATGCCAGTGTATGCACCTGTACAAGCGAGCATCCCTGCCTCCCCTCGCTCATTACCCGTGCCCCGCCGCCGCTGCCCTCCCCCATGACCTCCCCCTCCACTTCTCCCTCCCCCTGCCCCGCCAGACGCTGACCGACCTGGTGACGCGCCTCTACTCGACGGCTGCCCGGGCCGGGCTTCAGACGCCCAACTCGCCCGAGATCAAGTGAGGGCTTTGGGGGAACCGCTTTGGTGCCCGTGTCAGGGGAATGACGTGTGTGTGGCCGCTAGGGTTGGCCGTGCGCGACCGACAGCTCGTGGCCCGCAACCCTGGACCCCTGTCGCAGCGTACCCCGGGACCTGGACTCGGGCGCATGCCTGTCGTAGCCACGGGCAACGTCGGGCGGGCCGCTCACCGTTTCGCCCCTCTCCCCGCGGCCCCTGCGGCCCCGCCTCGGCCCCCGCCGCCGGCCCCCAGGTGCTACCTGCTCCTGCTGCTGCTGGGCGGCACCATTGAGAAGAACAACCGTCGCTTCAAGCAGACCGACGTGGCGCAGATGTACCTGCGCCAGTGCAGCAAGGAGGTAAGGCGCCCCGGGGGGAGGGGGAGAGGTGCCTGTTGGAGCCACCGAAGGAGCGGTGGACAACCCTTGTGCCTGACAGATGCCCTCGGGAGCAATGCATCGCTAGTGCGGCCCCCGATGATGGCTATCCTTGCGGGGCAGGACCGGCACCCACGCGCCTCCGCACCAGACGCAGCTCTCACTCCGATGCCGCACTCCCTACGTGGGACCACGCCGGCGCCCCGAGTGCCCGGGCAGCCGGCCTCGATGTGGCTGGATGGGCCCATCACTTCACGCCGGCTCTATGTCGATTGGGCGACTCCCCACCACCCGCTTCCCACGCCACCATCCTACATATCCCCCAACTTTCCTGCCCCCCTCCTTGCCCGCATTACGACCCGTTTCTCACCTTCACTACCCCCACTCTTGCCTGCCTGCCCGGCTCCAGGAGCTGGAGTCTCCCTGGATGACGGTGCTGTTTGCGCTGCTGGCCACCATCAACGCGGGCAACCCGGTGGCGTTCTTCGAGATTATGAGCCGGGCGCCCTACGTGCTGGCCTGCCTGGCGGCTTCACACGTGCTGCCCATGCGCACGCAGGCCATGCACATGATGGCCGCAGCCATGGGGGGTGAGCGGCGGGCGAGCACGGCTGCCCCGCTCGCGGACGACGCGTGCGTGCCATATGTTGTGTTGGCCCGTTCACCAGCCAGGGCGTAAGCCAAGGGGTCGTGCGCCGCATGCACATGCGGGGTCACCACTGTCGCAACCGACTACTCTCCCCTTCGGTTGTCGGCGCCTTTTTACCTCTTGGTCCGTTCCCCGCGCTATTACCTGAAGTCAGCCTCGGGCGCTGATGCGTTGTTGCTCACCCCGCCCCGCCCTGCCCCCGCCCTTGCCCCGGCCCCGCCCCCGCCAGGCCCAGGAGAGTGTCGTTATCCCAGTCCTTCCTTGCTCCGCTTTCCCTTCTTGGGCTCACGGGCTGGTTCGGGGCCGACTGGGACGTTGGGCCGGAGGGACTTCCATTTCTTCGCCTGGGTGGTTCGGTACGGCATGCGCCGCAGGCCTCTCCAGTGAGGCCCCCGTGTTCCTAACCCCAAACCCCTCCAGGCCCGCACCCCGGCCAGCCCAACGGCCGGCCCGACCCGGCCGCCGAGCTGCCGCTGTCCGCGCTGGCCCGCATGCTTAAGATGAGCGAGGGCAATGCGGACAACTACGTGCACACATGCAAGGGGCTGGTCAAGCCGGGAGCGGCGGCAGGTGGGGACCGGAAGCTGGGGAGTTTGGTTCCGGCAGGGGTGGCTCAGGGAGGCGCCAACGTTGAGGACTGCGCGTTCACAAACAGCCGAGGTGCCGGCAAGGTTTCTTGGCTGGCTGCTCCTCAGGGCCCGCCATGAAGCGTCCGGGATGCCTATCCGCACGTCATCTCGCTCCATTCCGCCCGCAGGCCAGCGCGAGGTGTGCTTCCCCAGCAGGCAGCTGGGCATCACCAAGCGCCTCAAAGCCAAGGTGGGGGCGGACCTGACTGTGTGGCTGCGGGTCTTACTGGGCCCCTGAGGTGCTCCTGAAGTGACGCTGCATCACTTGGAGTCCATTCTGGAAGACCCAATGGATGCGGTCTTGGGGCCTTGGGACCTCGGCCTCCGCGACGCCCCTCCAGCGTCTTAGCCCCAAGCCGCCTCCATCATCACGTGGTGCCGGCTGCGTGCCTGCCACCGCTTCCCTCTTGAGCCACACCATACTCGCCTCCGCCGCTGCTTGACATCAGCCTGTGCTCAATAAACCAATTCTCCTCCCCCGCATGCCGTTTAATACTACCACCCCAACCCCACCCCAACCCAAACCCTCCGCCGCAGCAACAAGCGTGGATCACGTCCAAGCGCTCGCCGGTGGCCCGCAACCGGGACACGGTGCAGCCGGCGCAGCTCAGCCCCGAGCTGGTGGCCTACTGCCGCCAGCTGCTCGGCGGGCCGCGCGGGGCCCTGCTGGGGCCGCTATCCGTCGCCCAGCTGCGGACCACCCCGCGGCCCTGGGCAGGGGGAGTTGGGGCGGACGACGCCTCGCCGCGATCGCCCGCGCTGCAGGTGGCAGGGGCGGCACAGCCGTCTTCGCCGCTGTCGCCCACACCCTGGGAGATCTTGCCGGAGGACGGGGGCCCGGGGGGCGCCAGCCCTGCAGCGGGGCCGGTGTCTCAGACGTCTCCCCCGTCTATCGGCTCGTTCGGCAGCCCCAGGGGTAGGCACCGGGGGATTACTCAGTCCGAAAGCGTGGAGGTGTTGACTGCTGTTAGCGTCCGGCGGCCGGCTCAAAGCCAGCGTCCGAGGCGCCGTACCGAGATGGCGTGGTTGTTGTTGGGACGTCTTGGGGCGGCCGTAGGGCGGTCGTATGATCTTGTCGGTGGTGTAGTCGGTAGTCAGTTCGTAGGCTATGGCTCCTAAGTAGCGCACCGGGGGACGGGCAGTCCGGGCCCGGATCCAGCGGAAACATCCGGAGTGCGCGGTGCACCGTGTGTGCGGGCGGGGTAGGGAATGACCGCCTTCCTGAGGTGCCTGGGGCTGCCGATGGCGGGCCGCTGACGCGGGGGCCGAAGGTCGGATCCTCGTCCCGCTCTGCCATCCATGCACCTGGACACGCAGCGCCCCGCAGCCTCATGCGCCCCTGCTTCTCTCCCCGGGTGACGTAGTACTTGCATCGCTGCCCGTCTCCGCGAGGCCCCTGCCCCTGAGCGTCCTGATCAAACAGCGCGCGCAATGTGTTGACAACGTGCGCCCGCCATGCAGGAGGTCCCTCGGCAACGGCTGGTCCGGGCGGCGCAATGGGCTTCGGCTCGCCGACACGTGGCTTCGGCGGGCCCGCACCCGGCGGCAAGCCGCCCCCCGCCGCGGCGGTGCCCTTCGGCGGCTTCGGAGCTGCAGCTGCACCCGCCCCGCAGCCGTTGTCCTTCAGCTTTGCCAACCCGGCTGCGCCCCCGGCTGAAGCGGCTGCTGCCCAGCCGCCAGTGCAGACACTGCAGTGGCAGCAGCAGCAGCCCATGCCAGTGGCAGCGGGCGCCGCGTTTGGTTCGGCGCAGATGCAGGTACCATATATCCCGGCAGCGCTGAAGGGCTTGGCTTTTGTACAAGGATGGCTAGCCGGCGCTGGTTGCGCGGACCCCGTGTACGGTATGCTGTGCGGCCGGCACCGTACTACATACGGTGGAAAGCCAGGGTACTGCGGCTCTGGAAGTACGTTCCACCACCTGTGAACGCACTGCCCCGTCTTGCTGCCCCCTGCCCCCCTCCCCCCTCCCCGGCCTCGGTAGGCGCCCCACCCGCCCGCGGGCGCCTCCGCGCTGGTGGACGCGGGCCAGCTGGCGGCGGCGCAGGCGGCGGTGCATGCAGAGCGGGTGGCGCGGGAGAGCCTGCAGCACGCGGCGGACGCGGCGCTACGGCAGGCCATCGAGCAGCAGAGGTGCGGCCGCTGTTGTCCGGCGGTCGAGCAGTCGGGCGGTCGCAGCCATGGGTATGGGTGCCGGTGGAGGGCTGGCGGGTAGTGGAGCATCTGGGCCCTCCGAAGGGCCTTTCCTAAGTGTGCGTGAGTGTTAAACAGTGCGTTGAGTGGTTCGGCCTTCATCCCGCTCACCACCTGGAACCTCCCCCAGGTTTGCTGAGTCTCAGGCGCACTTCAACGCGGCTGCGGCGGCTGCGGCACACGCGGAGCTGGCGGAGGCGCGGCGGCTGGCGGCGGCGGCAGCAGAGCAGGTGGCCGAGCTTCGACTGGAGCAGCAGGTGCGTGCGTGCGTGTATGTGGGTGGTGTGGTGGTGACGGCCGTTGGGGGCATCTTAGAAGCAGAGGAGAGGAATGCGCGGCTCGCCCCCACGGCAGCCCGTACCTGGCAGCCCCTACCTGGCAGCCCCTACCTGGCAGCCCCTACCTGGCAGCCCCTACCTGGCAGCCCCTACCTGGCAGCCCCTACCTGGCAGCCCCTACCTGGCAGCCCCTACCTGGCAGCCCCTACCTGGCAGCCCCTACCTGGCAGCCCCTACCTGGCAGCCCCTACCTGGCAGCCCGACTGGGTCGTGCGCTGTGTAGTCCGCACGGTGCCTGTGCTGCCCACCATAGTATCGTACGCAGTGCTATCCACTCACCGCGCTGATATCTCCTCCTGCCGTTGCCGACGCCGACGCCGCCTTCTCGGGGGACGTGCAGGGCAAGGCCATTGCGGAGTTCTGGCAGTCGCGGCGCACGCGCGCGTGCCTGGCGGTGTGGCGGCGGGCCACCCGGGAGGCGGCGCGGCGCGACCAGGTCCTCCGCCAGCAGCTGGCAGCCGCCACCGTCACCTTCGTGGGGCGCCGGCCGCTGGACCTGATGGGCCGCCTGAGGGCGGGGGTGGCGGAGGGCATCCCGGCGGCCGGAGCCGGGGCGGCGCACGGCTCGCGGCATCCGCAGGTACGGCCGATGTGTGCGCGGGGGGCAAGGCACTTCAGGAATCGGACAGGCAGGAAAGGGCGGCCCGATGCGCCATTGCCCCGCTTGGCGGCGGCCGCCTAGCGTCCCTCAGCATCAGCACATGACGCGCAGCAGCCCTGGGGGGCATGTTTGCGGTATCGTACATTCACAAGCTGCGGGCACCTACCCCGCCCCACCCGCTTGTGCGCAGAACCGCAAGCGTCGGTACGAGGCAGCGCCGCCGCTTGCGGTGGCCCCCGGCACCGCGGACCTGGCAGGCTCCGCTAGCGGCGCAGCGCCCCGCCAGCCCCTCACGCCGCCTATCGAGGTAGCGGCGGCGGTGGTGCCGGCCCTGTACCGGGCGCTTTCGGGGCAGGCGCGGCCGGGCTTTGCAAACGCAGGCGCAGGCTGGCCCGGGGAGGCCGGCGCTGCTCAGTCGCCCGTGCGGCAGGTGTTTTGGAAGCTGGTCCTCATGAGCGGCAAGCTGGAGGAGGAGGCCACCTGCATCAGCCCCCACCAAGTAAGACAGGCGGAGTGTTGAAAAGGAAAAGTGTGGAGGAGTGTGCGCGAAACCAAAATTTAGGACGCTACCTTCCCGCCAGTACACGTCGAGGTGTGACATCAGCTCATGCTTGTTTAGGACGGTGCGCTGGCGACTGACGTCGCGCCGCCCACCTGGGGCCCTCGCAGCTCGAGGCCGCCGCGTGGCTGCGCGACAGCCTGTCGGGCGGCTTTGATGCCAGCCCCCGTCCGGTCCGCCAGTCGGCTGCGGGCGAGCTGCTGACGGTGCAGGCGGCCCGCGGCTCCGACGGCGGCGGCAGCACCTGGGGCTTCACGATGGCGGTGCAGGACGTGAGCGCGGAGCGGCTGGCGGCGCACGCCGCGGCAGCAGGCGGGTTCGGCAGCCCCATGGGCGCCGCCTGCGACGCGGCGGGCGGGGGCGGGGCCCCGGGCGGCTCGGGGGTGGCGTCCACGCTGGCTGCGTGCAGCGGGGTGCTGCTGCTGGTGGACGGGCGGGAGTTCGCGGCGGCGCTGACGGCGGGCGCTTCGCTGCAGCAGGCAGCGGCAGAGGCGGGCCAGGACCTGGCGAGCAGGTGCGCTGACGCCGTGATAGAGCTGCGGCGGTTGAGGCGCCGTGCCTTTCCCAGCCGGTTCTGAGAACATGCCTGGGGGCGGGTTTGGCCTACATGCACTCGAAATCCCCGGGCGTCACGCGCCCGTTGTCCTTCACAGGGCCTTCGGCCTCTGGCCCGTTCCTCCCCCGATCCGCAGCTGGGAGCGCCTGCGTACGGTGCTGTCGTACCTGCCGTCGCTGCAGCAGTTGCGGCCGCAGGAGGCCCCGCCCGTGTGCGTGCTGACGCTGGCGGAGGGCGACGCAGCCGATGCCGTCCGCACGCACCTGCAGGCCACCGCCTCGCAGTCCTGGCCCCCCGCGCTGGCGGCCACGGTGGGCACGGGCGGCCAGATGCACGTGGCGTCGCTGGCGGGGAACCCGCACGCGGCGCTGCAGGAGGCGCTGGCGTACATGGCCGAGCGCGCCCCCTTGCACGAGCAGGTAATGGCAGCCCGGACGCAACGGCGGAAAGGAAGCACGCACCGATGTCCACGACCGCGGTACGGACCCTCGGCGCGAGTGCCGCGCGCTGAGATTTGTTTCGGCTGCTGCGGCCTAGCTCCCAATGCCGCCTACCTGCCGTATCAGATGCGACCGTGACGGACGCTGCCCAACGGCCGGCCCAACAGGTGGTGCCGGTGGACCTGGAGCGGCTGGCGGTGGAGGCGGTGGGTGAGGTGGTGACCGAGATGGACACGCAGGGGCCCGGCGGCGCCACGCAGGCGGCCACCGTGGCGGCGTTCAACCAGCTGGTTGGCGCATTCGAGGCGGCGGTCCGCGCCACGGCCACCTCGCCGTCCGCGCGCTGGGGGCTGCCGGCTCCCGAGGTGAGGTGAGGGGGCCGCCACAGGTCGCGCGGATGCTGACGTGACTCGCTACTGTGCAGGCGGGTCCAGGATTGGCAATCCCTGAGCGTGGGGGCTTTGCTTGCGCGGCCGCAGCGCTGAGCCGGAGCTTGTTCCTCAGCCCGGGAGCCCACATCGACGCCGCTGTCGTCCGCCACACGCTGATAACAACGTCTCCATGCGCGGAAGTGGTGCGCACGTGCCGTCGTAACCATTTATGCGCGGTTTGCCCCGCTCGCAGATATCGCCGTCTGACGAGGAGGCCGCACCCGCCTGCTGGGCGCCTCACCGGGTTCGGGACGCGCTAGAAGCGCTGCGGACGCTGCGCCTGCCGCCCCCCGCGCCCCCGCTGGCCGGCCTCCCGGGCGGCTCCGCCATGCTGCCCGCCCTCAACGGCCACGTGGCCACCTGGGCCGCAACCCTGGCGGTGCGGCGCCAGGCCATGTTGCTGGCCTCGCTGCGGCCCGCGCCAGGCGGCCTGCGCCGCTTCGCGTCCCTGAGCGCAGCCCCTGCCAACGCCGGCCTGCCAGGCCCCGCGCCGCCGGCCCCGGGGCTACTAGCGCTGGGGACGCCCGAGCTGGGCTTCAAGGCGAGCTGGGCAGCGCCGTCGCCGGGCGCTGCGGCGGCGAGCGGGCGGCGTCCGTCGCTCGCGTTCGTCGGCGTCGCGGACGGTCGGGGCCGGTCGGCCGGGGCCCGGCGCGGGACGGTCGGCCCGGCGGCCCGGTCCGACCG
>LSYV01000136.1:0-62365 GCA_001584585.1 Gonium pectorale | reverse complement strand
CGGGCCGGTCGCCGGGCCGACCCCAGTCCCACGGTCTCTGGCGACGACTCCCGCGCAGGGCTACGCCAGCGCTGCGGTCTCACACCCGTCGACCGCCTCGCCATCGGGGTCCCACCGATACGCCATGCTGATGGCGGATGCGATGGACACACCCGTGGCGGGCGCGGGCGCCGCGTCGGTCCAGCGGGACGACTGGGCGGCCCATCCCGGGCTCGCGTCCGCTGGGTTCGCGGGCACCAAAACACCTGCGTCGGCGGGATGGGCTGTCGGCGGACAGGAGCGGCGCGAGGCGCCCCCAGAGGGCTGTGCCGCCAAGCGAGCAGCGATTGAGGCTTTGCAGGTGAGTTCGTATGGTGCTCTGCCATGATGCCGTACTGAACACCTGGACCTGGACCTGCGTACTTAGCTTTCCAGCGGTTCGGGATGCCGCTTACCCTTAGTGCCCGGGACTACTCGCCTTGAACTGGTGCCTGATGGCAGATGTGCCGTGCCCTGCAGAACCTGCGTGCGGTATTGTCCCGGCAGCCCTGACCAAAAGAGGTGCGAGGAGCCTCGCCTCCTGCTTTTGGCATTTGTGGCCTGTCAATCCGGCGTATCTTGTTCAAGGGAGTGCAAGGCCGCCGTATGTTCCTGAAAGGGGTTAACCATTAAGGGGTTTCTCAAGGAGGACATAACCAGATTAACTGGGGTCACTCTCTTCGCGTCAGATAAGGAGTCCATCCGTCGCGGGCAGCTGCCCTGCCACTGATTGGGAGCCAAGCAGGGTTGGTCGCAGTCAGCAGCTGGCGCAGCCGAGGGTCAAGACCATAAGGAGCCCTGTGACTACTGATGTCTCTACGGCTTCAATGGACTGGATAGGCATGGCTATGTCACGTGTGTACCCCTGGGAATTGGCACGGCTTGGGTTTGGATTTTCATTCGTACCACCTAGCTATTCCTGGATTCCTTGTGTGAGGACCGTGAGATATAGGCCTGACCAGCCTGAATGTAGGACGCTCGCTAGGAGAGGCCTGCAAACAAAGTCTTGTTGGCTTCGCGCCTCAAGTCCTTCACTTTTGAAATTTGTAGAGTCTTTATTGTAACTAATCCTACGACGGTCACTCAATGATAATCTGTCTTGGCCCCGTCTGCGTTCCTCTACATCTTTTACTTCCTTTCCTAATTGGACTGCTTCACCAGTATGGCTACCTGAAGTGGTTCAAGAAGGAGTGGGTTACGCTACGTTACTGGCGAGGCAAGGCCTCACGGTAAGGCAGGGATCTTTCTGCAGGGTGTCACCGCATTCCGTCCCTCACCACCGTTGCATTGCATCATCCAGGCCGAAAACCCAAAGTGGCGGGTTTGGCGTTGCTGAGTACGCGGCAAAAGCAGGCGTGGGCTCGGGTGGACTTGCGGACGGCTCAGCATCAGCGCCTCCCGGTTGCACGGTGAGGCGTGCCGGTCGCGACGGTGTCAAGTATCAGGGAACGCGGACAGTAACATTCCCGTCACGTGGCGTGTCCCGGCAGCAACAGCCTGGCACCTGGCACTGGCATGGGTTACGCGCGTGCTTGCTGTGCTGACGTGACCCGGCCAAACATGGCAACATGTTCTCAACCATCAGAGGATCTACGGACAGCAACTTACAACTTGCTCCGGCATCCGCAGCGAACAGGACCGCAAGCGCCAAGCACCGGACGCACAACGGGCGCCAACAAGGAGGACTGAATTCTTCGGATTATCTTCAGCAACGTGTAACAAATGACGTGTCAGTTTCACTCAGGACTCACATAGCAAGCAGAACCACACGCGCTCCCCGCCACTCCCCAGAAGCGCCCACATACCCCTTCGTCGCTCATGGGTGAATGTAGTGAATGCCTGCATATCTTGGCAGCCGTAATCTTCATTTCGGTATAGAAAAGGGGGTCGGCATTGCCAACGGCGCAAAGTGCCGCGCGCGGACCTGCAAAGTTGGCCCAGCCTAATTGCCCGTTGATAACACATCGTCCGTACAAAGGGCAAGCTACTTGCATGAAGCATGCTTGCAGCGCCAAGATTGACAGCTACACGCTCCTGCTACCGTACTGCTCCCAACACAATCTTCGATTGTCGTAATGCGAGCTTCGCCTGGATTCCTTCCGTACGCTGGGTGCATTGTTTCTGACCAAGACACCGCAAAGCAGACGGTTTCCCAAACCCATCCATCACATCGGTGTCGACTAAGCCCCAAGTCCCATACTACGACCCCACCCCAAAACCCATACGGAACGGACTTGCGTTTATCCCTCCTTAAGCGCTCTTGGCCCAGGGCTGGCTGAACTCCGGCCGGGTGGCCCGGAAGGCAGGGTCCTTGATCGCCTTCTCCATCATCACGTACGACTCCGTGACCGCCGTGTGCGCAGCCGTCGCAAGTGCCTTCTGCTGGGTCTGCGAGGGCGGATACAACGAGGGCGACGTTTGCACAGGTCAACATGTAAGGACGGCCTTGCAAAACCGCAGAGAGGGGATTCCGCGTTGCTCGCACCACGGAGCAAGACACAGTGCAGGAAATCAAGCCCGAGCAAGGCACGATGCAGGCACGAAAAGGCCGAGACTGAAAACCCGGCGAGCGGCCCACCAGACCTCCTTTGGCTAGCTAGCAGCCCCAACACCCAGCCCTGCATCCCATTTCCCACACGTGCTCAAGCCCACCTCCTTGTCATCCGAGCCGCTGATGATGGACGCGATGTCCAGCTCCTCGCACAACGAGATCCCCACGCCCGTGAAGTTGGTGACGCGCCGCTCGCCAATGGACTTCTCCAGGGTCTTGGGCGGTGGCATCATGGGGTGCGAGAACATGGACATAGGGATGAGGTGGCCGGGCTGCTTGGCGCGCTGCACAAGGTTGCGCATCAGCTCCACGGCGGAGGGGTCGAAGCGGTCGGGCAGCCACTCGTCGTTGGCATTGGGGCGATCGCGGCCGCCGCTGGGAGCGATCCAGATGAGCGTGCCACCCTCGTTGAGCTTGCGCTGCATGGCCACCAGCGTCTTTCGGTTGGTCTCCATCTTGGCCGCCTTGAGCTCGGGGATATCGTCCATGTGCTTCTTGGAGTGCACGCAGAAGAGGTTGCGCCCCATGGAGAAGGGCTTGCACATGGGGTCAGTGACGACGCGGTCACCGGCAACATAGATAACGTCGGTCGACAGGTTGGGGTGCGTCGCCGCCAGCATGTGCGCAAAGACGCCGGGGTCAGCTTCCGTCTGGTGATTCGCAAGCAGCACGACGTTGTGCTTCTGCGCCAGCAGCTCCTGCACACGGTCCCAACGCTCGCGGTACCCCAGCACGGAGTTCTTGAAGTCGATTAGCGTCGCCACATAGCGCTGCCCGAACTCGTAGTAGTTGTAGGGCTCCAAGAGGCGCGAGTGGAAGGAGGGGAAGGTGTAGGGGTCCACCGCCTGGTTCAGCACATTGTCCAGGATGGACGCCTGCACCTGGGTCACCAGCTTCTCATCGGCACCATCCACGCCGCTGTTCAATACCGCTAGCTTGTAATTGTCATAAAAGAACTCCCATGCCGGTTCCAAGTGGGCGGGCATCTTGCCCGAGGCGACCAGGCCTTTGATAACCATCTTGAACTGCTGCTCTGTGTAAATGCCTGACAGCTTCGGTTGATGAAATTGCACGGGGGCGGGCGGGCTAGCCACTGACGCGGAGCGAGCCACCACGCGGCGCACTGCCGCAGTGGGCAGGCGCTGTGGCGCGGCCACACGCTGAGTGGAAGTCTTCAGCATTTTGAATTGTGTTCAAGGCTGCTTCAGTCTTGCCCTCCTTGGTATACTTGCCGACTCGCGCACCGTACAATCGCGGCTTTGGATAGACATTCGAGGCATAGTGTATTAACAACTACAATTGATACAACAATTGAGTGGATGGGTGGGCGTTTTGGGATATCTATCTTGGCAACACCTCACCTGATTCAAAGTTAACAGTGTGATTCCAGGTTTGACATGTGCAAACAACGCATAAGCTCGCTCCACATCAGCTCTAGCACGGCGGCGACCCACGGTTCTCACGGCGGTGATCACGACGGTGACCCACGGTTCTTCACGCCAAAGCCGGCCAAGCCAGCAATGTAGAAGGAAGCCTTCTTCCCGATCTCTCCTCCACTTACAGCGCTCTTACTCTGTCTGCCAGGGGAATTTTACTGTAGTGGGCGTGCAGCTCGTTCAGACGGCAAGTCAGGCCAAATCATGGGTGAAAAAAGAGAAACCTGCACAGGAAGAGGGAGCCCGCCTCTATGGCCATACACGCCCGAAGGCGCGACGTGTTCAATAGTCCGGGCGGGTACAGAGCAAGACATGTGACGTGGGTCTAGCAGTAGTGGCCGTCGGCCCGTCGCCACTTAGCACGTCACTCCGTGAGTCAGTGTCCCATAGTTGCAGGTTATGATGGAGGGAGGACCCACAAAATTTACCTTACAGTGATGAGTGGCTAAAACAGAAACTAACAGAAACTGTGAAGGCCACCTCAGCGGTGGGCCCGGGCCCATCTGCTGTGATTCCGTCGCCCACCATACCCTGCCTTGGGCAATCTTGGGCATACTTCTGGAAACGTCGCACCTTCGGGTGTGTTTTGACAAGTGACACGTGGCCTTCCCTTCTTCTTTTTGCTTTTTCAGCATCTTTATGGTCATATACACGCGTGCGACGTTGCCAATAGCGGGCGACGAAGCGGACCTTCCCAGTGTAGGGGAGCGTCTAATTTACCTCGTGAGATGTGGAGACGGCAGACCCGGCAGTCGTGGACTCGTGGTGTTGGA
Source organism: Gonium pectorale (assembly GCA_001584585.1). NCBI lineage: Eukaryota > Viridiplantae > Chlorophyta > Chlorophyceae > Chlamydomonadales > Volvocaceae > Gonium > Gonium pectorale. Next base: position 57,587 of record LSYV01000136.1, on the reverse strand, counting down.
TGTAGTTCCCAGCCCATCGGCGGCCAGCGATTACTAGACCCGGGGGCGCGTAGCCGGCCTAGCCCACACCTTTGACCGCAGGGCGGCGTGATACAGGCACGTACAGACCTGGAAAAGACGACAAACGTTGCGGTGGGGCTGTCGCTACGTACCAGGTGGTGACGCGGGTATCAGCTTTACAGTACCATGTAGTGTGAATTCGGGGCGGGGCACTACATCAACAGTGCACCTAACGGCTCATTGTAGCACCCCGCCCCGCACAGCGCAGCGCCGTCTGCAGGGTGAGCCTGCAAGGGAAGCCAAGGAGCATATACTGCATGCGTTCATGAGGATAAGGCTCGAGACGACACCCTTACGGCCACCCAGCAAAAATCCCTGCAGCGACTCCACTGTTCCCCCAAGCACCGCCTGACCGTGCCTGACTAGCATCAAATCCTGAGAAAGCTATAGCGGACGAGAGAGCCCGCCTCTGCGGACATCCGCACCTGAAGGCGCGACGTTTCCAATAGGACGAGCGGGTTTATCTTATATGGAAAGGTTACAGGCGGAGAGGCGAGAAAGGGCACCGACAACGGGAGGGACAGGCAGCCCTCCCGTGACGAGAACCACCGAAAACCTGCCCTAACTACAGCGCACCACGTCAGCCAAGACCAAACACCTACGGCGCACACAAGAAGAGAAGGAGCCCTGCACCTAAAGACCACAGAACAGGAAGGCAAGATGACGAAAACAAAGGAAAGGAGGAGCTGACCCACTAGGGCAGCCGATCCACCAGGACAGGAAGGAAACAGACCGAAAGGACCCGCGGAGCACAGGCAGCAAACCAATCCCGTCCCCTAGCAAAAGCCGGCAATCCGAACCCCTGCCCCCCCTGCGACCCTCCGAATCAGAGCAGCAAAAGGCACCTGCCCCATGAAGGGAACCGCACCTCCAAAAACCCAGAACGCACCACCCCGCAACAACCACCACTGAAAACCAACCACACCCTCCGAACCCCAAGCCCAACCACCAAACTCAGCGTGCACCCTGTGACTGAGCGCGAGGCCTCCGCCGCGACTGACGACATCGCACCCAAACAGGGCGGTGGGAGGGCAATTGGTCCGGACGTTGACGGCAATAATGGCGGAGGGAGCTGCTTCCCTTGCTTTGGCCGCTGCGACGCGTGGGGCTGCCGGTGCTGCTGCTGCTGACGGGTCTGTGCCGAAGGTGTCGCCTGCTGAGGTGCTGAACTCGCGGGTAGGTCGGCTGGCGCCTCCCTGGAGGCTGATCGTGCGGCTACCTTGCCTGCTGGCACAACGGCTGGCGGGGCCTGGGCTGACGGTGCGGAGCACGGGGATGCTGACTGCGCAGAGGCCTCAGGCGGAGACGGTGACGCCTGCCAGACTCCGGTACCAATACCGCCCCGTGGGGTGGGCGACCGAGCCACAGCCAGCGCCCGTGCCGCCCCTGCAAAACAAGGTAGCTGGAGGGATGTTTCTTCCGTCCAGGCACAGAAGGACCGGGGGCGCGCGGCAGGTGGTAGTGAAGAAGGGAAACGGGTCACGTAGCGAACGCCGAAGCGCATACACGATGGAAGAATGTATGACGGTCTGCGCGGTAGGTGGTGTCGCCGCTTCGGCCATTACGTCACAGTCGCTGAGCTTGCGGTCGTTGGAGGCGTGAGGTCGGTCGTGGAGTCGGCAAGGGACACGCAGCTGCACCTACAGCTTGCGTCGCCAGCGCGGCATTGCGTCCCCAACGTCCGCGTCTCATGGCCGGCCACTGCAAGTGGCCGGCCACCACTTGCTGATGCTGCCGCGGAGCCAGCCGCTGGGGACACCACGACGCGGCCATCGCTGCCGCCGCGATCGCATTTGATTCGTTCATACCAGCGGCTGGGGCCTCCTCGGCGCCGCGCCGTCCTGTACGGCTTCGTGCACAAAGCGCTGGCTGTGTTAGGTTCTGTCGGTGCACCGCTGCGGTCGGGAGAGCGCGGCGCTGCTACAGCCGGTGCGGCGCGGTGCAGGCGCTGCGATGGGGCCCGGGTGCTTCGGTCCTGCGGGTCACGGGCAGTAGCATAAAGGTGGCAGACGCAGTGGCAGACGCCTTCCCAAAGTACCCCCGGGTGTGCAGGGGTGTGCACGTCGACAGAGGCGCTGCAGAGGCAGCTGCCTCATCAGTTTGATGCTTTCGTTTAAAGAGGGCCTTGCACACCAGTTCTGGCGATGTTATCGCCATTGTAAAACAAAAGAGAACCAGAAACGGGGAAGGCAGCCTCTACGGACATACACACCCGAGGGTGTGATGTTTCCAGCAGGGCGCCGAGTACAAGGCATGGCGGGCGAGGTATACGAGCAGACGGGCCCTCCCGGTGTGTCACCAGAAAAGTTACCTGGCTATAAGTAGAGGGGGCGAGGGTCCGGCGAGCGGTCGACGAGGTGACCAGTCAATCGGCGGCCAGCGGTTACCATTTGCGGGGCGCCCAGCCCGTACCCCCGAACCGCCGATTGGCGTAATACAGACCTGGAATGGACGACAGAAACATGGAGTCAGGTACCGTCTGCGCTCGAAGCAGTTGCGGGCATGTGGACATGGTTGGCGCGCAGAAGCAGGCCATAGCACTCCCGTCCCCGAAGGTGGCCGCCGATGGACTGGCAGAGAGAGGCGGGAGTCCGCACGGGCGAGGTGGGGGGGCCCAGGTACGGCAGCGAGTCCTACGTGCACGGGCTCGGGGAAACGGGGCAAAGGAACGAGGAGACGGCGATAAAGCCAAGGTCCCAAGAGGGACAGGCGGCGGTCTGGAGGGCAGATCCCCACCGCCTGTCGGGGCACGTGCGGAACAGCGGCCAGTGCATGGAAACAGGCACAGAGGCAGGGATGCAGAGGCATGGACGGCGTGAAGCAAAGACAGTAGTCACACGGGGGACAGCCGTGGCGGGTGGATCAGCGAGTGGCAGTTGGGGCGACGGGGCCCTGGCCGACGCAATCATTGTAGCCATGGACTGTTGGTACCGGTATGAGATGTACAAGGATGGCCTACCTGAACCTGCTTCGAGGGCATCAAGCAACTCTTGTGCCCCCGCCATACACGCAGGCATGGGCAACAGGTTTCCTGACTTCGCTGCCAATCTGAAGGGGAATTCGCCAGAGGCCGGAAAGCCGCCGCTGCGCCACCGAGGTGCTTCCGTGGCCTTGGGGACGCGCTGGGCGGCGCAGGCTGGCCTGTTCTCGCGACGTTTCCATATGCTCCGAGCTTGGAGATCCTCCACCACTCTCACCCTGGGACAGTGCCCTGCAAAATTTCAAAAAGCACTTTGGCGTCTTAGCACTGGCACTGTCTTAGCAACCCAGCAGCGTCAGCGCAGCCTAAAAGGCATGCGCCCGGCCTAGGCTAGGGCCCCGACGTGACCTATCTACTGGTTAGTAGGTAACGTAATGTAACGTCGGGTTCCCTCCACTGCTTGGCGTGGCCAAAGCGGCGACCAGTCGCCGACGGAGGGAAGCTCCACGAGCCTCCTTGAGTCCTTGTCCTACTGGTTAGTAGGTAACGTAATGTAACGTCGGGTTCCCTCCACTGCTTGGCGTGGCCAAAGCGGCGACCAGTCGCCGACGGAGGGAAGCTCCACGAGCCTCCTTGAGTCCTTGTCCCTTTTGGCAGGACATCTTGCGTTTGTGCCGCCTAACAGGCTATGGCAGTGATACCGTTAAACTGAAGCGCGACATGGCATAGGTGTCGGCAGAGGCCTCCAAAACCCGTGGTGGGGTCGCACGACGGTCAGTGCTGCCGGCTCCGCTCCTCGCCGCACCTAACCTATCCGCCACGGATATGATACCGTTCATGCACAGTGTGGGAGGTCCGAGGTGACAAATGAGGTACCTTCGCGTCCGTCCGCATTGCTTCCAAGCAGAAAGCCGAGCTCATGTCCAACCATGAAGCCTTACAACCCCCGGGTCAAGGCATGTTGCGTGAGTATGCCCAGGCTTGCCGGTCCTTCGTCAACTGCATCGCTGTGCCAAGCACGTCATTCCGCTGCGTCGCGTGTTGAATCAGGCCGGCTATTACTATGATGGCATTATAGTATTAAAGTTGGGCAGGCCGCCGTACGCCGTGCACGTCTTTATGTAGAGCGCTGCCGCTGACTGCTTCCCTCTCCCTTTCGCTATAGCCAGACGGTAAAGTCGGTTAAATCGATCCCGCGAGGATGCGTGTGGTCTCCGCTTACCTGCTGGTGGGTTTGCCTCGTCTGGCCTGCAGTCGACCGCAGTGACTTACCTCCATGCTTGCAATAATTTCAGGCGGTTCTGGGGGGCAAGGCCAGCCCTACCGCCGATGACATCAACAAGATTCTGAGCTCCGGTGAGCGAGGGCGGCGGCTTGGAGCTGCGGGCGGCGGCTCTGCCCCGCTTCTGACATGTAAGACTAACCCATAATGATGTCATTTTGCAGTCGGCGTCGAGGCCGACGCCGAGAAGGTGAACAAGCTCATCTCCGAGCTGGAGGGCAAGGACCTGCAGGAGGTGAGCGACGTGCGTTTCTGGCTTAGTAAATGTGCATCTGTAAACCATTACTCGCCGTTTATGTAGGTCCTGTCTGCTGGCCGTGCTAAGCTGGCCTCCGTCCCCTCGGGCGGTGCCGTTGCCGCTGCCCCGGCCGGTGGCGCTGCCCCCGCTGCCGGCGGCGCTGCTCCGGCCCCCAAGAAGGAGGAGAAGAAGGAGCCCAGCGAGGAGGAGGTGCGGCTTCAAGGGGACTCGGACACGGGCGAACGGGCTTGGGTTCTCTCGGGTATAGGTCCGGTTCCTAGGTCTGTGTGCCCAGTGTCGCATTGGGAAGGGGCAAGCTGAAGCTCGCATTCGGGATGTGCGAGTAGGTTCTGCAGCCCGGCGGGCGGGCGGGCGGGCGGGGAACGCAGCCATGTGCATGGTGCGGCAGTGCGGAACAGCTGCATTGTTCATGGAGTTCCAAACCCCATCTGAACTACGTGCATTGCCGCCCTCCCCCGCAACAATCCACCTACCGCAGGACATGGGCTTCTCGCTGTTCGATTAAACGGGCATCACGCGGAAGGCCAGTTGGAGCATGTCTCACCTTGGAAGCCGCGCTGTAACAACTGGCCGATACTGGTCTATGCTCCCATCAATCCTCCAGCGATGTTGGGCTGACCGCGGTTGCTCAAAGTGGATAGGGTAAACCGCTACGGGGTTCTGACGGTCGGACGAGTGAGCGGCGGCCAGACGAGCCAACGTGTCAGGTGTTACACATGCTTAACGAAACACCGTTTGCAAAGGTAGTTGAGATTTTTCATTTCCAATAGATGGGTGCACTTCAAACGCTGCATGCTCATATGGTACGACAAAAACTGTCGTGAATGTATACAGTCTAGCTACTCACTTGCCATTCAACCAAGAACACAAGGGTCTAAGCCAATGTGCCACATTATTTCTATGACTGACTAAGCACACAGGATCTGTTGCAAGCCAGTGCGCCAACATCTAGGTGGGATACAGTGTATTGGGCACAGTCGTAATTGCACATCCTGCAAACCTGAGACACCCAGCTACCGGTACGGCACTCTCTTTCAATTTTTAGGGACTGATTCCCAACGCTATCTCAACACTTCGTGTCTCTTCAGCGCCATACTAAGTGTAAGACAAATCGGGGCTGCAGCGTGCACAAATCAGCTGCTCGTGAAGACTTCCTGGTAGGCGGAGCCAACGGTGCCCCCTCACCTCTGCCTCTTCCAGCGCGTGGCGTCAAACCGTCGCCAGCCACGGCCATGCACATAAAACGCATATTGTGCAGTAAGCGAGCTCGACAAAGAGGCACGTTCGCAATCACCTGCCATAGCGCGTCTTAGGGGCCACAAAGTTTGCCCACAGCCAGAACAGGAATGCCCCAAACACCGGCAGCGGCGCCAGCAGGGTCATGGCCGGCTCCTGCTTGGGCTTGGTCGGCGCCGCCACCGGCTCGCCGTCCCCGCCTGCCTGGCTGGCGCTCGGCTTGCTGCGCACCGAGGCGCGCACCTCCTCCGCCTGCGGTGGGCGGGAGAAGGCTCAGCGTCACGGCACCTGAGGCGAGGAGCTGAAATTGGAGGCAACGGACTTGTTCTGTCACGCGCTAGGCACGGCGGGTTGCCGCCGCCCTAGGGGCCGCTCTGGCCGCTAAGTCGGCGCACTCCGCTAGATAGAATGGAATGTTATTGGAAGTGCGAACATGTAATCAAGGACCACAGGCAAGCTAGCTTCCTTACAATCAGGACGGCGCCATGGTCCGTGCACGCCCGGACGCCATCGCGTGTTTTCCAGTCGCTGCACTGCACTACTGCCATGCTGCAAGGCCGCCAAGCCAGAATACAAACTCGCAGCTCTAACCAGACAAATGCAAACCGCAACAACAAAATACACATCGTGCACAGCCGCACGCTATGGGCGACCGCAATTCGGAGACCGCACGGAAGCCAAAAACGAAAAGAATGTCGGGTCTGCGCCGATGTTGGGACTGCACGAAGCGCCCAAGGCATGGTGGTCTGCGCCAGCTGGGATGCCGCGGCATAGGCTTATCATAGTGCTGCTGAACCGTCGTTATGACTTGCAGCCGTAAACCCCGGACCGTACGCCGACTTCGGTACAAAGTAGGGCAGCAGCAGTTACGGTGTCGCACCTGACAACATGCCTTGCAATACGCCAAAGCATCAGGGAACATGTTACGCATAGTACAGACGGTACACGGGGCATTCGGCAAATGCATGCCGCCTGCAGCCGACTCGTCGAGCACGTACGAAAGCCGCCAGAGCTCCAGACCCGGGCCTCTCCGGGCGCTTATTCTTACGTCGGCTTATTCAGCAGCCCAACGCGGACGCCCGGGTGGAGCCCCTCCAGGATGCAGGACCTCTAACCGCGCTCCACGTTCTCACCACCCGAACAAGCGCACCTTCTGGCTCATCAGCAGCTTGGTCTTCTCCGCGCCCTTGAGCGCCGCTTCCTCTACCTCCACCACCTCCGACACGGCGTGGCCCACAGCTTTGGACACCGCGTTACCGTACGCACGCTGCAGCTCCGCCACCGCCGACACGAGGTCGCCGTACGCCCGGTTGATGGTCACTTCCTGCTCCCCCGCATACAGCTCACGCACCGCGCCCTGCGACGCAGCACGGGCCCACTGCCTCATGTGCATTCCAGCAAATGCACAAAAACCCTTATCATACAATTGTCTGATTAGTCTATCTGTCCAATTTTCAACGTTTGTGTTTGCGGTCATAAGGCCTAAACGCCAACTTAGCATATCTGCACAGCCGTACCGGTCAGCAGCACTGGGCCGGAGCTGGCAGATCGCCTCGACGATGCGAATTCCCACCCCGCGCGCACACACGCAGGCACGTACCTGCAGCACCGTCAGCGGCTCTGCGCCGTTCTTCTCCAGCGTGCGGTTCACCGACTGCTCAGCGCGGGCCACGGCAGCTGCGGGGAGGGAATCAAGGGCGGGGCAGCCGGCCAGCCACACACTCACTCACGTCGACGGTGCGGAAGTACAACGGTGAGCCTTCCAATATGCAAAATATCCCCCCTATAGACAGCGGCCCTGGCTCCGGCCCGCCGTGCCACGCACCCTCCATCTTCTTGATCTCGCTCTGCAGCTGCTTGTCGCTGGACACAACCACCGGGTTGGACTCTACGGGAGCGGTAGGGAGACAGCGCGTGAGATAGGGGGTATAACCGGCACTAGCAAACAGAGACGGGACCGGCACTAGCAAACAGAGATGGGACGGGCCCGCGACGAACATTTCATTCGTTTACAGTTTTGCCAACACCTCCACAACCCCACCCTCGGCCCGCCCATGCTCTTCCCTCCCGCACCCATCGCTGCCAGCAGCTCCTGGCTGTCCTCCAGCAGCTCCACTGCCGTCTCCATTGCCACCAGCGCTGACTTGCCGCTGGACACCACGCCCAGCTGCGACAGGGTCAGGTGCAACAGGGCGCGGCAGCGAGGGGAGGGGTGCGTTCGACAGCCGCACGCATTGATCCGCCGCACTGACGCTCGTAACACAATTTGGTGACGCCGGAAACAGAGTCGCGCTTGCAATGTTCCAACACATGCTTGGCCATACCTTCCTTCAGTGTTGGACGTATACCTGGTGCCGCGAATCAGCTCACCTCCCCGCTCTTGTCCGCCGCGCGCGTCTCGCCCTGCGCAGTCTGCGCCGCGCTCTCCGCCGCCCGCTGCGCCGCGTCCGCCAGCGCCAGCACCGCCTCCTCCCCGCGCGCCGCCAGCGCGTCCATCATCACCTGCCGCCGCCGCAGCTCCGTGGCCAGCTCCGACTGAGCCTCGACCTGCGAAGGCGCCAGGGCGGGTGAAGGGTGTGGACAGGCCCACGCGGGATGCGCGCCAGCACTACGCCCGCCCATGCAGCACACTGGCAGGTGCTTTCACTGACATCGCACAGCTTATGACATGGAAGGGTTGGCTGATCAGAGTGGGTGATTACCACTGGCTAGAGCCACAGAGTGATGGCCATTGGCGGGGGGCAGCACGGCTACTGCTACTACAACGATGCACGGCGCATCTGTCACTGCGCATACACCTGGCGCCCATGTGCTCTGGCCTGGGTTGCTGGGAGACGATAGGCTAGGTGCAAGTGGACGTGCGGTGATACCATACGGAGAATGACGAGCTGAACGTATTCTGCGAGCGCAATGCTATGAGCTCCGCAAGAAACGAAACACGATCACCAGTACGAAACAGACCCCACCCGCTGCGGTGGCAGCCTGTCTGGTGCGGTCCGTGACACTTAGCACGGCATACTTCAGCGCCAGACGCTGAAGCGAGGTGAAGACAGCCATCATGACCCTTTACCCCATGATTCACATTGCGTCGGTGCACCCATCTACTTGAACGGGGGTGTAACCTGTAACTTCTGCTACAGCTCCTGTCCGTATGAGCCCATCACGGGGACCCGCGCCCCGCCGCAGCGCATACCCACCGATATGGCCATCCCCTTCCTGCGCGCCAGCTCCTCCACGACCCGGTCCTCCCCGGCCAGGCGATCCAGGAAGGCCTCGTTGTTGACCAGCGCCGCAATGAACTGCTCGTTGCGAATGAGCGCAGTCACCAGCGTCTGCAGGCGAGGGACAGGGCAGCGGCAAGGCCGAACGCAGGACAGCCCGTCAGGTCTTTGCGTTGGGCGTTGTGGAACGCAGTTGCTGCTAGCATGCGCGCAGGAGCAACGATGGATTGGGGCTGCAGACGCCAAGCAGTGTTGACAAGGGTGCTTGTCGCTTACCTTCATACCGGGTAAGCGAAGGAAGTCGCGCAGGTATGCCGCAATAGACGGCATCGGCTATGATGTTACGCGCTACCGCAGTGCCCAAGTTGTGCAGCCGGGACGTCGCACAGAGAGCGCACCCTGACCCCGGCCCCGGCCATCCCTCAGCCCTCACCTTGACGTCGGTGTCGGCGGTAATGGCGGGCATGGCGGGCATCTCCATGGCCACCACGGGACTAGACATGGCCGGCTCGGCGGCGGCCTCCACCACCTCAATCGCCACGGGGGCCTCCTCGGCCACCGCCAGCAGCTCCGGCGCGGACGCCACCTCGATGGTCGGCTGCGTAGACGCCAATTCCGAGGCCTCCTCCACCGCTACCAGCACGGATGGTGCCGCGACAGGCTCGGCGATGAGCGCTGCAGGTGTTGGGCATCGTGTTTCGACCAAGTAGTCCAGCAAGGAGGGGCTGGGTTAGACAATGCGTCCAGTTCAGGCAGCAACAAGACACCGCTCAGGCCGGGTTTAACGCGGCCAGGCTCACCGGGAGCGGAGACCTCGAGCACCTGCGCGGCGCTCACTGTGTCCACGACCTGCGGGGACACAGACACGCAACGCTAACGCCAGGTTTGCTCCTGACCGGTGCAATCGAGATCCACGTTTGCGCAAATTATACTGCGCATGGGATACGCAGCGCTCGCTGGCTTACGCCCGACAAACCACGCAACACCCGATTGCCCATTTGCTCACCTGCACAGTCTCCGCAGCATCAAGCCCTTCAGCCCATGAGCCATTGGCTGATACCAAGTTCAAGGCAATCGTGGAGACGGCAGCTGCAAGCCGAACGCGACTGAACTCGGCATGGGGCACAATTGGGTCCGTGCGCTGACTGATAGCATGGACAGCTACGTTGCGCTGCTGCGCCGATGGCTTGGCAGACGCCTTGCGCGTCAGCGACGGTCCCACGTTAAGGCTTGCACACCCGAACATCTTGCTTCTGACCCTTTCCAATTATGCGGGTCCTGCGTAAGACAGCAATAGCTGAATCAGCTGATTACACGTGTTTCTGGAACCCAATATGAGAGGTTGTCGTTCCTGGTTGCCGCAGCGGTCCGCGCCAAACCTCCAACCCGCACACATGCACTCACGGACAGCACGGTATGCAAAGACGAGGGAAATTTCGCATGTTTTACAGATAGCAAAGTAGCTTGGAAACGTTTCAGGCTGCGACCCGCGGACCAGCGCTCGCACAACTGTAGGGAACCATATTCATCTGACGGCAATAGCCTTAAAAGAGGCAGCCCCTCTATATGTGTCCATCTAGAGCGGAATGGTCTTTCCGCCATGTCGTTCGGCATGTCTTTCGGCAATCGCGTGTGCAATTAGGGCCCCCGTACCCCTGTGCTAAGAACGAAGCCGCAACGGGAACACTTTCATCCAGAGCCATGGGCGGGTTGGCGCGTTGCCCGCAAGCTCGCTTGCACCCGTCCATCCATCCGCACGGCGGACCCAGCAACTTCGCAGCATGGAAGGCCTCTGCCACAAGGGGAGGAGACACGCTCCAGCACGACAGTAGTGGCCTTATAGCGTGGCCGGCGCTACCGGCGTGACCCTTGGCCCCCAGAACAGGTAATGGGGCCCCTTCGGCAATACTTACAACAGGTATATGAAGGAATCGAAGGGTTGATCCTGAGGGAAGTTGAGTAAAAGCAAGCAGAGGAAGCCTGTTTGTTTGCCGTGTCCGCATGTGGCCACGGTGACTCAAAACGCCACTCTCGACATCAAGCGACACACGAAGACGATACTCCTCCATTGGGAAAACTGCATGAAGAAGCGTCAAAGTACAACGGTGCGGGAAACACTGCCACTACGTGACCTGGCGGCATCCATGGTTGTAACGGGCATGGGGCTGTCAAGCGACGGGCATCGCCCGGGCACCTCGCCGTGGCTACATGCAGCATGCAGCACAGCATGTCCGCCTACCGCCTGGACGCCTGTCTGCCTGCCATGCCGTCCGCACGGAGCATTCGCGCACCATCCTAGACGCATTGGTCACACTACCCTCCACACCTAAACAGACCTGAACAGCCATCCAGCAGGCCCCTGGATGTCATCAAACACATATGCATACATCACCAAAGAACTAGAAACGAAAGCAAGAAACCAATCAATGAAACACACACACACACTCTCAGCTGCATGCAAGGGCACCTCGTGCATTTCTCGCACACCCACGGGTCACGAGGCTGGACCAACTACAAGGGCAGGTGAGCATGGGTTCACGCGTGAAGGAAGGCCCATGGTGCCGATGCCTGGCCCGCAGCGGGCCCGCTATCTTGTCTCAGTCCCTCACGCCGGCTAGAACTTCATGTTGAGGGGCGGCAGCTGCACGATGGCTACCTTCATGATGATGGTCAGCAGCGCGGGCAGCGTTGCCGGACCCGAGGGGCTGCCTGGTGCAGGCGCTGCAGGGCCCCGCGGGGCGGCGACCGCCCCCGCCGCCGCAGCCTGCCCTGGGCCCGGGAGCGTAACCAGCAACGTGGGCTGCCGTAGCTCAACGCCCTGGGGTCGGCAAGTTGAAGGCCATGTTCAAGAGCGTCAGATGCCTAAGAAGAGCAGATGCCTAAGCAGGAGCAGTGCGCAGGGCATAAAGGAGAGGCAGCCAGACTCCTGCGCCTTACAGACACGCGAGCGCCATTCGCATCGGTATGACACGCTCCGCCCCGCACGGGAAGACGGCACCCAGAACTGCACCGCGCACACGGAGGCAGTCTACCCCGCCCGCCCGCCCGCCCACACCTGCAGGTTGAGCACCAGGCTGCTGAAGAAGCGGCGCAGTCCCTCTGCCACCACCTCAGCGCCCGGGTCGACATCCTCGTCCTGGGAGCCCGCGCTGGCAGTGCTCAGACCCGCAGCCGGGGCCGCAACCGCGACTGCGACCTGCGGGGTCGCCCTAGCGACAGCTCCGGCCGCCGACCCCTGGGCCGCAGGCCCGGGGCGCTCGTCCCTGCTCCCCATTGATGCGTAGCTGCCGGTGCCAGACCGGGAGGCGGGCGGCGGGCCCAGTCTCCGCGCCGAGACTGTCAGCTGCTCCATGGTGTTGCTGGGCGCTGCCAGGGCGCCGGCGGTGGCGGGCCGCCCGTTGCCGACGGCGCCCACTGCCTTGGCGGGCGTTGGCGGCGTGCTCATGGAGACATCGTACCGCTGTCCGTCGCCCGCCCAGACGCCCTGGTAGGTGATGACGCCCCGCCCCGTGGCGGGGTCGATCCGGACGGCGGCGGTGCTGCGGTCGAAGACAAAGGCCTTCCCCTGGGCGGGGGGGGGGGCGGGCGGGAAGAAGATTCAGACAGGTCATGGGGAGCTGCCTTGTTGGCAGGATGACCAGTCGGCAGGGAAGACGTACGAGGAAGCAAGAGCAAGAGCACGGGCCACGAACGCTTTGAGGGGCCAGTCTGGGTTTACGGGTGTCGTGCGAGCATTCAGGTTGCCGACAGCGTGAGCGCGGTGTGTGGGTCGCTGCCTGTGGCGTCAGCTGCGCCCACCGCGCAGCCTGGCAGTTGAGATGCGCATTGCCGAAGCGCTAGGGCGTACATCACTTCAGTACTGCTCAGCCCCTAGCAAGGCAGTGCCGGCTGCCGGGATGCCCCGCGGCGAAGCAGACGACAGCCATTTGCAGCAGCGATATCACATTGCGAATGCCCAGCGCCCGCTCCTGCGACAATCTTCCTACATCAACCTGCTCACGAGCTTCCCCGTTCGCCCAGTGTTGCCCGCCCGCCCGCCCACCTGTACGGCCCTGCTTGCCGCTTGGGCCATGATGGGGTGCACCATGAAGTTGGCCAGGTCCTGGCTGGTCAGCGTGAACGACACGGAGCCCTGCGTAAGGGCGCGGGCCGTCCACAGCAGCGCGTCAGCTAGCGTGCAGACGTCCCGTCTGATTCGGACTTAAGCGTGATACGCTTAACACATTCGACACACAGACAGCACATCAACATGCCGACCACTCCAACCGAAGCGCCGAGGCCGTCGTTACATCGTTACACAGCGCGACGGTCTAGCCGTCAGTCCGGGACCCAGCACTTGTGCACCCAGCCTGCTCGCGCTGTTACCGCCCCGCACTGTGCCCGGGTGGTACCAGAAGTGTTTCATCGCTCCCCCTCACCTCAGCTTCCCCCCCTCCCCATGTTCCTTGCCTGGTACGAGTACCAATCTTTACGCCAGTACTATCTCCCCACCACCACCGCCGCAGGCAAAGCCATTCTACGCCTCTTTCGCTGGACCAAACGGTACCTTGACGACTTACTCTCCCTCGTAACCGCCTTCTGGCTTCCCTCCTGTACCGCTGGGAGGGACCCCCACCCGCCCATGGCCTGCACGGCCTTTACCCTCCCGAACTTGACATCCCGGACCAAAACCACCCACATTTACCGCCTAACCGACTCCCGTTCCTGGATGTCCTGCTCGTCCACTCTGCCCGTAACGGCTGCAGTTGGTATGATACGGAACTATATGACAAGCGTCAACGACCCGCATTTTCTAACGTGCGCCTCTCACGCTTTGTTCCCGCCGACTCTTGCGTTAATGAGGCCGCCAAACGGAACCTGTTCACCGGCCAATTCCGGCGCATCCAAGGTCTCGTTACCTGCCCATACAACTTCATCTTCGAAATCGCTCATCTCATGCACGCCCTCCTCCGACAGGGATACCCCCGCCGACGCCTGGAACGACAATGTCAAGACCAACTCTTCCTCTGGCCCCAACTCTTCCGTGGCCTCCCCATCTTCCAGTCCATCCGCCAAACCCTCTCCGACCTCTGCTGCGCGGCCCCGCCCCCAGTCCCATCCTACCGACGCTAACTGGGACCCTTGTGCGCGGCGGGAGGGTAGCATGCAAGCCCTCCCGCCGCTCCGCAGGCGGGCGTGAGCCCTTCGGGGCCCCGCCTGCGGCGCGTGTATCCCCTTGCGCCCGGGTTGATTTGTTGGGGACAGTTGCTTTTTCCCGTTGATGACGTTGCAGTTGTACGAGGGCCGCCAGACTCACCCTCTTATCGCTCAATTCCCTCTCCCACTTTATCTCTTGCACGCCATAGCACGCCATACCATTCCGTCCTCGCATTTACTCCACCGCCTTGCTAGGTAACCCACCTGCCTTTCCCCTCACGCGGGCACCTCTCCCTGGGGCGCCCGTTCCTTTTCTCCATCCACAGGTGGGTATCCAACTAAGGGTAACGATCCGCCGCGATAGCGTTGCGTTGTGCCGTGTACTGTTGTGAGGCCCGGGGGGTTGGGAGACTAGGAGCATGCTGCACGCGCATCACGTCACCATACCGGCTGCGCGTTTTTTTCAGAGAGACAGACTTTCCGAGCAGTAGACTACGTACTGACGACTGCCCACAACAACGACAAGACCGCCCCAAGACCGTCGCCGCCGCTCCGACCTCAAGCTCGCCACCTCGGTATGGGCGCCTCGGACGCAGGCGTTCACGCCGGCACACCGGACGCTGTCCCTAGTCGACCACGCCATGCCCTCGGACTGTTTGCTCCCCCCCTCCCCGGCACCCACGTCCACACTTGGCCCCGGCCGGCCCGCTCGCGGAGGCAAGCCGCTGTCCACCCCAATCCCACCTGCGGCACGTTCTTGAGGGCCACCGTCTGTTGCCACATGAACTTTTGGTAGTCCAGCACCAGCTCCCCCACGTCCACCATCAGCTCGGTGGCAGTCAGCTCAAGGGGCGTGCGCCAGCGCTGGCCGCGCACCGTCAGGCCGCCGAACTTGCCCTCCATGAGCCCCCACGCGGTGGACCGCACGTCCACGTCAATGGTGCCGTACTGCTTCATGCGCACCTGCAGCGCGAGTGCGAAGGCGCGCTCCAGCAGCTGTGCGGTCTGAGGCACAGGCGGGGAGGAGCAACGGGCAGGGTGGCGTTGGGGGCAACGACATCTGCTTGCACGCCGGGTTTGCAAAGGTGGACGCTGCTCAACCACAGAACTTGCGCCCGCCCACGGGCTCTAACGCAACGCCACCCTATGCCGCAGCGCACGGCTCGTCGGACCGCTGTTGGTGCAGAAGCTAGCGCGCACGCACCCCCACGTGAAGCTGGGCATTGAGAACGGTAAGCTCCGACACCGCCAGAGCGGCCGAAAAGGGTTTCGAGTTCCTTGGGGCTTCATGTGCCTTCCCCTCTCACGCCCATATGCCTACCACATCCTTCTGAGCAGCAGCGGCTGGACGTGCGAGCGCCCGAGAGGTGTCGACGAATTCCATTCGCCGCCAGCCAGCTCGAACTGGTGAGTGACCCACTGGGGTGCACGGCGCTGGGGCGGAACGTGGCGCGCTGCAGCTGTGCATGTCGACAACGCTCAGCTTCCTCCGCAACGCCTTGAACCAGCCCAATAATAGACAAAATACGATTGGAATTAAAGATCACCAAATAACAACGTTCCTCGCAATGTGCCTGCCACGACTCTTGCTGTTCCAGGGGCACTCCGGGCTTGGATCTAAGCTCGCCTTTGTCTCTCTAGGTATATCCTGCAAACACACCAACTAAGGGGGGTGAACTGCAGCGCTGAAACTGCACTGTACGATACAAGTACGGCGTGTGTGATGAGGTGAGCACGGCATCCGACACGACCTCACATCCCTTTCCCCCTTCACACCTTGGCAACATTCAGCCGCTGTAAATTCGGTCACGTTTGGCTTCACCACCGCTTTGGGTTGGATTGAGAGCTTCGGAGGGAAGGGGGGGACACGGAGGCGCAAGTGAGGCAGAGACTAGGGAAGGTTTTTTTATGGTGGAATGGTTACAGGAAAAGAGGCGAGAAAGGGCGCCAGCATCGGGAGGGATAGATAGCCCTCCCGTGACGAGGACCACCGAAACCCTGCCCTATCTAACATCCGGGGCGGATTGGGGCATAAGAGAGGTGACTTCTTCGGAGAAGTCTGGCAACTCCATGCCCCGGCCGCTGCGAGGCACTGCTTGACCCCCACCCGGCATAGACGTAGGCTGCCTTATGCCAGAGCGTCAAACCAGCTCTGGCAGCTCTGGCGCGCTCTGGCTGCGTCGGCTCGCAGGCGTTGGGGGGCGGGACGAACGTCACATGTCTTGCTCTGTACCCGCCCGCCCCATTGGAAACGTCACGCCTTCGGGCGTGTATGGCCGTAGAGGCGGGCTCCCTCTTTCTGTGCAGGTTTCTCTCTTTTTTGTCAGCCATGTCAGCTGCGCGCCGGCCCTGGCACGCAGACCACCCAAGCATTCCAGCCGAGGCCCGTAGCCTGGATTGGCTCCTGCTGGCTCCAGCGCCGATGATGCCACACGCATGCGCCTATCCTGGACGGCCTCCTGCAACCTGAAAGTGCAGAGAAGGTTAGCAGAATATCTTCTCGAGGGTTATGCACATGGGTATGGCCAATTCGCTGCCAATTATTGGACTAGCGACCTTTAACCGCCCGCGGCTGCCTTCCCCGTTTCTGGTTCTCTTTTTTAACCGCCCGCCCTACTGAAAACGTCGCGCCTTTGGATGTGTATGGTCGTACAGGCGGGCTCCCTTTCTCTGCAGATTTCTTTTTTTTTGACCCAAAGGCCCAGAGCTCCGTCCCCTGCTTTGGTAGTCCAAGAGTAGCAGCCGGGGTGACGGTCCAGCGCGTGACCCAGCGGCGGCGGGGCACAGGGCCACGAACTCCTGCCCGGTAAAGCGCCGTAGCATTGCTGGAGCAGGGCGGGCAGCGGCAGTGCCTTCGTATGTAAGTAACCCCGCATTATGTGAGCGCGGGACCACCCACACGTCTCGTTATCTTGCCGGCTTGGGGCATCTACCGTATCATGTCCGTCGGAGAGTCACGTGGAGCATTGACTGTTTGTATCATTCTTTGCGCCGAGCGCATGTCCATAGCGGCCGCTGCGACCTCCAACGCCAACCTGGCAATGCCAACAACTCGGTCCCTCCCTGCGCCAGTAAGGTCCTTCACTCCACTTATGCGCCCGTGCTCACACCTGTTATCCCATCAGATCGCGAGGTCGCCGGCGCATGATATGCGTGCAGCCCGTGCAATGCGTTGCACGCTCGCTGTGCGTCGTCCGGATGCCACAAGAACTTCCCACGAAGCCCTAGACTGGGCCAGCACATTCGCGAACAACAGCCGTGGGGCCGCCGCACATATCCGTCCTTGCTGACGCTCTTATATCGGTGTCCGACAACAGCAACTGAACAGCACAACTCTGCTCAACAGAAAGCCAACCTGCTCAAACGCTTCCGGCAACGCAGCCGCCGCATCCTGCAACCGTTCGGGCCCCGACAACCTGCCTGCCTCACAATGTGTCCTCAATATACCCAGACATGATGTACATGCAGGTCCAGTAGATGCCGATGAAGAACGACAGCGGCATGGGCGCCGCGGTGTGGAAGAGCGCCAGCGCGCCCCAGATGGTCATGGTGCTGCCCACGTACTGCGGGTGGCTGATGGCGTTGAAGGGCCACCCCTTGACCCACGGGACGCTGCGGCCCAGGCGGCAGCCGTAGTACACGCCGGCCAGGCCGAGTGCGCGGTAGGTGCCCAGGTTGAGAGCCTGCAGGGGGGTCGGAGGGGCTTAGCGGCGATGGTAGGGCGGCGGCACAAGGGGTGCGACTTGGCGCGGATTAGACGGCAGGGAGCCCTAACGCTCGCCCCTGCAGCAGATGCGCACGGAACGGAACCACGTGCCTACTGGCGGACCGCGAGTGCTGACGCACCAATGGCCTGCGCCCTGATTGCAGCTACAGGGGA
The DNA here is from genome assembly GCA_001584585.1 of Gonium pectorale. Classification (NCBI taxonomy): domain Eukaryota; kingdom Viridiplantae; phylum Chlorophyta; class Chlorophyceae; order Chlamydomonadales; family Volvocaceae; genus Gonium; species Gonium pectorale. Next base: position 39,593 of record LSYV01000136.1, on the reverse strand, counting down.
CTGACGACGAGCAACAGCCACCCACGCGCTGACGCAGCCCATGAGCGACATGTGCTCCCGAGCAGGCGGGCAGCGTCGCCCCCCCCTGCACGTCTGCTAACGGGCGCCTCGCCCACCTGCCCGTAGCCAATGAGGGCAGCGGCCAGCAGCACCTGCCACAGCGCGAGCGGCTGCCGGAAGCACAGGCCGGTGGGCTGCGAGGACCACAGCCAAAGGACCATGGTGCTGAACTGCAGGACTGCGGGGCGTGATAACGCCAAGGGCATACCACCGGTAAGAGCAGGAAGATCGTGTGCAGCAGTGCGTGTGAGAAGGGGTAATGCTCGCCCACCAGGTGCGAGTGCGCTTGCTCAAGCCAAGACCAGCCGCAAGTGCACCGCTTCGCGATTTGAGGAGGACCAGACCGGACCGGTAGGCCGCCTTGCGAGCACCGATACAGCCGAGGCATGTGGTTGCTAACAGGTGTGAGTAGTGGCGAGCGAGCGAGGTGGCTCGCCACTACACAGGCATGCACGCCTGCAGCCAGGCAGCTCATGCAGCCCGTGCGCTGCTCCCACGCAGGCCTCATGGACAAGCGGACGACGCGCCGTAGTGCATACCTCCAGCACGGGCCCCATACTTTGCGTCAGCCAGTTGAGCACAACGCGTGAGCACCATTGGGAGTAGCCTCCCGTGCGCCGTGGCCCTCGCCATACCCAGGCACAGCCTCCCCTGCCGCCCCTTGTCCCTTGCCCACACGTTTCCCGTACCCACTTACCCTTGCCAAAGATGCCCACGGAGGCGAAGAGCGGCAATGAATTCTTCCCAAAGGTGCCCCACCACACCTTGGGCGACAGCCACACCAACGCATAGATAAGGTGCGGGAGAGCGATCACAAACAGAAACGCCGGCGTCGAGTAGAGAGGTGAGCTAGGGAGCGGCTGGCAGAGCTGCGCTGCCTGCGGGATCCAGGCCTCCGTCTCTGCCATGATCGGGGAATCGATTGGGCGGTCCGGCGGCGCTGCTTTGGCTATCAAGCCCACGGCGGGAGCTTACTACGTTCTCCTCTGGATTTGGAGCGTGGGCCTTAACTGTCCCTCTCTTCGCAAATTGCAATTGAATGAGTCGCTGCGCGCTGCGCTGCAGGCCCCACTCTTGTGACCTGTACTTCTGGCACGTGCGTATGCGTAATGCACAGTGAGGTTTGTGCGCTGGCGCCGCTGGGCTGCGAAGCGTCTGCTCGGCGCAAGTACGGCTGGTTGTTTGGCATTTTCTGCGGGTCGGCGCCAAGCCCTCACTCTCCGGGTGCGGCTCGGCGCGCTGCATGGATCAATTGAAGGCGCTTGCGTGGGGGAACGTCCTGGTTGCCTCGGAGCTTCGACGTCATCCCGCGGATGCTGGCACATTGGTCGCCGCAATAGAGCGGGCCCTTCTCGCGCAGCCGAATGTGTTCGTGGATTTCGTCGGTCAGCTGACTGCCGGGGACGTCGAGGTGGGCGTGGCCGGCTGTCGCGTGCCACAAAGCGTTCCGACACAAACCCTAGTTGACCGGGTTGGGGTGGGTGGGGGGTGGGTAATAGAAAGGGAAACGGGGGGGGGGGGCGTGGGCAGCGGGAGTCAAGCGGGATTTCGCTCCCTCTGCTCATATTCTTGCTTTATGGATCCTGCTGACTCAATGTCTTACAGAGTTTACGGGGCTGCTGTGGTGCGTTGGGAATGTCCCCAGTTTGCTTTCTTCATGGGTACTTGCTAGTGAGCATTCCGTTGGTCGTGCCTGCCGTAATAGGTCTTTAGTGGGGACGATTGGATGGCTCTGTCGCCGTCGGTACGGAGACGTGGAGTCTAGGCAGATGTCTTGTGGCCGTGGTCTTGCAATCCGCTTGACGCCCGGGTCATGGACGCAGGGTTGCGCCCCCAGCCAGGACCAAGCAGACGCCGCGCGGGCTCGCGGTAACGCGCTGTTCCAGGCGGGATCTCACGAAGCTGCAATCCAGGCGTACACGGGTAAGGCGCACTGTGTGCGTGTATTTGGAACGGGAGCGGCCCTCACATCGGAGACGCCGATACCGTTCTGCATTGTGCTGATAGTGTGCCTGCCGGCTGAGGCCTTATCCCTGCTGGACCTCTGCAGAGGCCCTGCAGCACCAGCAAGCGCTCAACCCGGCGGGGAGCATAGCGGCCAGCCGCCTCTTCAGCAACCGTGCGGCCGCGCTGCTGCGGCTGGCGCCCCCCGCGCCCGCAGCGGCCCTGGAGGATGCGCAGTGCGCCATCCGCGCGGATCCCGGCTGGCCAAAGGTGCGGTGCAAGCTGGGGTTACCGGCCATGCGGTGGCGCTGGCCTGCCTGGGCTCCCGTTCAGCATGCTCGTGCTCTGTTGGGGCCGGCACCGCCCTCAGTAACCCCTGTACAGTGATGCGGCTCTCGGGTTTGCAGTTCCTGTGGTCCTGACGTTTGGCATGCTCCCCCGCGCACACGTGCTCTCGGCGCACAGGCGTACTATCGCTCCGCGTGCGCCCGCCGGCTGCTGGGAGACTTGGACGGTGCCGTGGCGGACTGCAGGCGGGCCCTGCCGGCCCCGACCGACCCGGGCGGCGGACGCGGTGGGCCCGGTGGTGCACAGCAGGCCCCGCGCCCCGATGAGGCCGCCGCGCTGCTGTCGGAGCTGCTGCGGGACCAGCAGCGGGCGCAGCAGCAAACGACCGATGACGCGCCCGGTGGGGCCGCGGCTGGGCTGACGGGCCCGATGCCCCTCGCGGCCACACTAGAGAGGAGTCCTGTGGAGGGCACCGACCCGCGGGTCAGGGCAGCGCGATCGGCCGAGCTGGGCGCCCACTTGGCGGTAGACGCCGCGGGGCCGCCCCTGCCGCCCGCCCTAGACGTGCTGTACGATAGGCCACTGGCTACCGTACTGCTTAAGCGCTGGCGGCGCCGCCGCCCCGGGGTCAGCCCCAGCGGAGGCGGCAGCGGCGATGCGTCGCTGCGCTGCTGGCACTGCACTGCGCCGCTGGAGGGCGGTCGACAGGCGGCGGCGGCTGCCCCCTACCCTTGCCTGTTCTGCCCCATGGCGCTGTACTGCAGCACGTACTGCAGGTGGGCGACGCCACGCGACGAGTCCTCCCCGGCAATGGCTGATGGAGGTCTTAGGCATTTCCTCAATTACGGTATCGCTTGTCTGCGCCTGCATCTGCAAGGTGGGCAAGGGTTTAATTTCATACATTTGCAAGCGGCTTGAAGGGTTGGTTGCTAACGCCCTCGTTAGGACAGGACTGAGGAATGCTTGTCAGGGTACGCGGCGCTTGGGGATGTACCCACGCCTTTTTGGTGCGACCGGGCCGTCTCGCAAAGAGGGTCGGAACGTGCCTCCCTTTCGCGGCATGCCCCTACCTGACGGGGAACTGCTAGGTCGCCAAGCTGCCAGGGACCCCTAGCTCTTGCCCAGGGGAGCCAGCCGCTGCAATCCCGGTACGGGCGGGCTTGCAGCTATGGCCTGTTGCCCGCTCTCACCAAGACGCACTTGCCGCCTGACTGGCCTGCCCTGCAGGGACTCGGATTCCTTCCACGTGCCGGGCGGCTGCGAGTGCGGCCTGCCCTGGGGCGCGGTGCTGCCCGAGGAGGCGCTGCTGGCGTGCAGGCTGGTGCGTCTGGCGGCCGCGGAGGAGGCGGTGCCGCCGGCGGCAGCGGAGCAGGCGGTGGCAGGTGTGGGGTCGAGCCCCGCGCCAGCGGGCCCTGCACAGCCAGCGGACGGGCCTGGAGGCTGCAAGGGCTTGGCGGGCGGGGGTGGAGCTGCCATCGCAGGTGGTCCGTCTGGTCCAGGCGCCAGCTGCGATGCTGACACTGGTGGAGCTCGTGCACGGCCCTGTGCACCGGGCTGCCAGCCGGCGCCGCCACCGGCCCTCACACGCCAAGTCCTGGACGGCCTACTGGCGCACGACGACGCGTGAGTGACTGCGGATGCTCTTCAGACCTGTACGCAGGAGTCGGTTTTGTGGCGATTCCTGGAGGGTGTCTGGAACTACTGGCCGTCTGCTCTGTACCACTGGCTAACTTGACGACGGAACCAGTCCTGACCCGGTCTCCCTCCGCGTCGTGACCCGGTCTCGGCCCCCGCAGCTTGCCTCCTGCGGAGCTGTTCTCCGTGGCTGTGTTGGCGGTGGTGACCGCAGCTGCGTACCGATCAGCATGCCACGCTGCGCTGCGCCGCTGGCAGCGCATGAAGCTGCAGCCGGGGGGCCAGGAGCCGGCGGCCGCAGCCGCGGACGCGCTGAGGACGCAGCGGCAGGCCATGGGTGGTGCTGGAGCGGAGGGCCTGGTCGCTGCCGCGGCGGGAATGTTCCTCGGGGCTGCGGGCGGTGGAGGCCAGGACCGCCGCCCGCGCCGCCCGCCACAGCGGTGGCTGAGCGGCGCAGTGCCCGTCGCAGGGCTGCGGCCACCCGAGGTGTCCGGCCTGGAGCTGTTCCTGGCGCTGTGCCGTATCCGGGTCAACGGGGTGGCCGTACAGCCCGATGCGTCGTGTGGACCCGGGGACCGGCTGGCCCTGGCGCTGTACCCGGTGGCGGCCGCCCTCAACCACAGCTGCCGCCCCAACCTTGGGCTCAGGTGCGGCACGCCAACGACATCAACCTGGTACGGGGCCGATACGATCTAGAGCTTGCTGACGGTGCTGTGGGTGGCCAGGGCTGTGCGGTGCTTGCGCCGATTGCCAGCCTGCCGCGGAGCCTCGCGTGCGTTGCATGGGGCCCTCGCGCGGCTTTGTGCCGGGGCCGAGGACTTGGCGGAGGGCGCCGCTGCTGAACAAAGCCGTTGCATACAGGCTTCCGCCGCCCACGTCCCTCCCCAGGTTCCGGGGTCTGCAGCTGATTGCGCGCACGTGTCGGCCGGTAGCTCCCGGGTCCCAGCTCACCATCAGCTACGGCCCCCAGCGCGGCAAGGTGCCCCGAGAGCAGCGCATCACGGAGCTCAAGGTGCGTGTGCCGGCGGCGACGTCACATGCATTCGGCAGCTGGGGCTAATTTTGGAAAGGAACGACTTTCAACTCCGAACGTGTATGTCCGCGTAGGAGGGCGATCCAGACTTCGCCTTGTGTGCGTCGAGGGACACGCAGCTGCGTGTACATAGTGCGATGAGACAATGCCAGTCGCGCAGGCGCCCTGCATGCTCTTCGTCAAGCGTCTTCGTTGCCCAATCCCCATCCTAACCGCCCGGACTCCGGGCCCCTCTCCAGGCCCAGTACGCCTTCACGTGCGCCTGCGAGGAGTGCTGCGACGTCGGGCGCTGCCGCGCGCTGGACGCCGCCGTGTGGGGCCTCAGCTGCCCCGCGTGCCGCACAGCCGGGAGGGGCGACGGCCTGGAGCCGCCGCCTGCGGTGCTGCCGTCCGACCCGCGGGTCGCAGCGCTGTGCCGCCCCTGCGACGCGGCCGAAGGTGGCGACGGCTCACCTTGCGAAGGCTCCAGCGGCGGAGGGCATGCGCGCCGCAGCTGCGCTTTGGTCTGCGCGGCGTGCGGGAGCGCTCTACCTGCAGCTGCCGAGTGTGCTGCAGCGGCGGTCCTGGCGGAGGCGCTTAAGATAGAGGCCTGTGCGTTGGAGATGCTGGGCGATGCTTCGGCTGCTGTCGGGACGTGTACAGGTAGAAGCGGGGGTGAAGCTCTGTGCGCTGCCGGCCCCGGTAACTCCTACGCTGCGCCGCAAGTGTCGGACAGAGCCGGGTCGGTGCCGGGGCTGCTGCGGGAGTGGCGCTCGCTGCAGCGTGCGGCCGAGCTGCGGCGGGGGGTTCTCCCGCGCAGCAGCAGGTTGCTGGGGGCCACGCTGCACCGACTGGGTGAAGCCGCCATAACCGTTCTCGTCAGCGCAAACGCCGCGGGGAGGGCTACCGGCAACGGTCTAGACAGGACAAGCCGGGCCTCCGCTGCCGACGGGGCGGCGCCGGCGGCGGCCGACCTGACGGACCTCGCAGCGGACGCTGCCCGGTGCGTGGCGGAGAGCCTTGCGGGCCTTACGGCCGTATACGGCAGCTGCAGTACAGAGGTGCTGTACGAGCTGGGGCTGTTAGTTGAGCTCCTATCCGTGGGGGAGGCAGCGCGGCAGGCATCCAGTCATGTGGATGCTCCCGCGGGTCCGTACCAGGAGGGGGCTTGCCCCAGGTGCGGACGGCCAGGGGAGGAGCATGAGGGCGCCGTCCGCCCTGGCCTTGCGCAGCTGGTGACGGGCGTGCGGGGCGCAGGGCGGCCGGGGGCAGCCCTGCTGGCCGATGCGCGCCAGCTGCACTCCTGTCTCCAGTGGCACATGTGGGGTTGTTGAGTACGTCGGTGGTCTGTCCGGTACTGCGTCTAGGTTACCTGGCTCTTGATAAGTGAAAGTTGCACGCATCTGTTGCCTGTGCTGCGTTTTTTCCTGAATAGCTGTGCATGAAACCGCGACACGGTTTGCGCTGGTATTCGCTTTCCATGTTCTTCACGGTCCTGGCTGAAGTGCCCACGTCCGGTTGATACGCTGTTTGGAGAATGGTCGGGGCCAGAGCATGCAAAAGAAACGCCTCGCAGTCATTGACCTTCAACTGTGCGCCCGTAGTGGGAGTCACGGCAGGGTTCAGACATATGGCAGTTCGACATGTGGTCTTTGCCCAAACCACGATCGTTGAGCACAAGTGGCGGTGACGCAAGACCCTGGATAACGCATACTCTCAAGGCACCAAACCCGTTGCCTCACGTGCCAGGTGGTTAAATTCACTCCAACCCTCCCATTTGCAGTCACACATTTGTGAACGCGTGAAAACGGTGTCCGAACTGCCACGGTCGGCCCCCGTGGCTGGGCATCACATCAGACACAGTGGACAGGAAGTCAGGGACGCGTCGCCTGCACCCGCTACAAGACGGCAAGCATCGCCACGGCATCGCAGCCCAGCGCTGGCCTTCGCACGCACTCCCACTGAATGCCACGGATAGAAGCAAGCAAGAGTCTGCAGTTATGACACGCCACACACCTCGAGCACACAAGGACACTCCGGTCATTATACGGCAACCAGTGCTTCCCCACTGACATGCGCTAAGCACGCATCGCCCCGTAACAGACCGAGTCGCGCGTTTGCCCGTGCTTCGAACCAGCCAGCGGGTTCACTAGTGCTGGATGGGCTGCAGCGGCGGCGCCCGCACGGCGCTCAGGTCCAGTGACGCGTCTGCCTCCTCATCCACCTCGCCCACCACCGCTCTGCAGGGGGGGGGGAGGGAGTGGGGTGCCTTGCCATGGCCCCAAGCCCACAACTGGCGCAGCGAGTATGAGGATAGCCCCAGCAAGGGTCCACGTAAGGACGCGTCTTCCTCTTGCTCCGCGAACGGCGCAGGGGAGGCAAGAGCGGTTCCTGTGAGCGAAAGGCAACCAGGCGCAGGGGCCGAAGCAGGGCACCGCGGTGCCGCCAGGTGCAAGGACTCCCTCAAAAGACCCCGTGCTCGCCTTGCCCTACACTCACACGTTATCTCCGCGGATGCAGTAGATCCCCGGGTTCTGGATGATCTGCACGCCAGACTGCACAATGAGGAAAGGCGGGGGTCAGGGCGGCCGCTGATAAACGGGCTGATAAACGGGCTCTGCCCGTTGCCGTGCAGAAGGCTTGGCGCTTGTCCGGATCGTGGCCGTGCGCACGCCAAGGGACGGAACGCCTCACGCAAACATGTGCGCAGACTTTCCGCCAAGGAGCACCCAAGGAGCCCAAGGGACCTGCGCCAATCAATGCCTGCGCCCTTTCTCGCCTCTCCGCATTACCCCATTTCCACAGAAAAAAATGCCAGCCAGCCACACACGCCCCCCCCCCGAGGTGTGTGCAGCCAACCGACAAACACCACTTGTCCGCGGCCATGCATTTGCCCTTGCACTTGCTGAAGTCGGGCAGTCAGTGGGCCTATCGCCCACCTTTGTCGAGTAGACGCGCTCCTGGCACTCCTGCAGCAAGAGGTTGGTCGCCTGGTCGTACCCCCGGAGTATGCCCTGCACGTGCGCGCAAGTCCACATCGGGGAGGACCAGGTGCATGCCGCCTGCACGCTCCACACCTACCATGTAGTGCTTCCCGTCGTTCGTAATTACGGAGATTTGGGCTGCGGAGAGGGCAGATGGAGGGCGGGCAGGGAAGGAGGCACGGTGTGTATCGTGCACGCCGCGTGAAGCAAGTCGGTGGTTAGTGGGCACTTACTTCCAACCAGCGGTGCCAACCCAGCCTCCCCTGACGCCATGGCGGCACTATATTTCCCGCGTATCCGATCGGCGATGGCCTGTGCCGACCTCTCGGCGCCTTAGTCGTGTTGAACTAACATTCAAGATCTGGTAAGAGAGAAGTGCTCCCGGCAGGCGCCACAGTACTTCTAGGTAGGCAGGGTAGCGCAGTGGTGACCCCAGTGACGGTGCAGAGCACTTGGCTTCCTCAAGTCAAACTGCACTGACGTAGAGAGCAAAAATAGTGCTCCGTGATTCAGCCGTCGGCCAAGCCCAGCATACCGTACGCGAGTAGTGCGCAGCAGGAGGCACTGGGAGCCCTCCACTGGCGCCCCCCGCGCATTATATGTGCGTGCAGTCACGCTGCTAATTTGCCTGTTCTTTATTAAGTGTCGGAGCGATAGCCATGTCTCACGTCGTCGCCAGAGCTGCCGGGCACGGCGTGCTGCGGGCCACTGTCGCTCGGGATCGAGTCCTTCCGATGTGCGTGCCACGACCAGTTGGGTTGCAGCACGCGCAGGCAGACTGCATGCTCCGTGGCCGGTCGTCGGAGCCACCGTTCCGTCGCAGCGTCGTCACGCAGGCCAAGGTGCGGGTTTAGAAATTCTTGGTATTCTTTCCGTAGCAGCCTCATTGTTGGCGCCGCTGTGTGTCGTGACCCGCCGGGCCTACCGCACGCACCCCTTCGGAAGTTCCGCCCACCCCTATCCCATTCTTGCAACCGGTTCATCGCCCAGCATCCATGCGCCATGGGCTGTTGGACTTCGCGGGGAAGGGGGGAAAGGGGTTCGACTCCTTGCCCCGTGCTCGTGCTTCCGCCTCCAGACTTGGGGCCCAAGCTTCCCACCGTGTGCAGGTTGAGAAGATCAATGGCGAGCAACTGGAGGTGGAGATTGCCAATCGCGACACCACGCTAATCGTGGACTTCTTTGCGGTGAGGCTTCGACCCGGCGCGCAGGTTGAGTTCGGCCCCTCGCCGTGTAGTACTGGCAGCACGCCTCCACGCCCATACTGCCCATACAGACACTGTGCACATATCTCCTCAGTACCTCCTGCTGTTTGGCTTCATTGGTGTCCTCGGGCATCCCCCAATGCAGACCTGGTGCGGGCCGTGCCTGCTGCTGGCGCGAGAGCTGGAGCAGGTGGGTGGCGTGCGCGGGGAACACCCGCGATGATGGGCGGTGTGTGCAGCGCGCCTGTAGTGGTGGGCAGGGCGCACCCCGAGCTTGCAGTAACCTGGTGCGGGCGTTACGCTGAATTGTCTTCTCATGCGCACCGCTTGCGATCGGCAGGTTGCCGAGCAAATGGAGGGCAAGGTCAAGGTGGTCAAGATTGACGTGGACGAGAACCCCGACCTCAGCAACATGCTCAAGGTGCGGTTTGGGCCGGCAAGGCGCATGTGATCGGGCCAAACGCGTGCTGTCTGGCACAGATTCTGCATTGCAGCCAGCGAGCCAATGGCCTGCACATTTGATTGCCCATCTCGCGCTGTTATGCGATTAATCCCACAGATCCAGGGCCTTCCGACCATCGTGTTCATCCCCAAGGAGAACGGCAAGCCGGCCCTGCGCACCGAGGGTCTGCTGCCCGCCGCCCAGATCATGGAGATTGTTGGGCAGCTTGAAAGTGGGACCGTGCAGGCTCAGGGGACGGCTGAGTGAGAACGGCGATGATCTCGTGCTCTGCCGTATGCGGGGACTACGGGCTGAACAGGGGCTCGGGCGCGCTATTCCGGGCTGCTAGGGTCGCTACGGCGTTTGGAAGAGAGCGCAGTGCGCGCCCTGAGAGACGTTGGCACAGTGACCGTACGGCTGCGGCTAGCCACGCACGGGGCAAGTGGTGTGGTGTGGGGCTGGACGGCGTGACGGTGTTTCTGAGCTGAAGCACGGTACGTGCGCTTGTCTGTTAGCGTTCATACGGCATCGCACCCTTAATAGCGGTCGTCAAAGCGTTTCTTTGGTCGTATGCTAGTGAGGTGGGTGTGCATGTCGCGTGGTTTGGTCAAGAGATGTGTTGCCGTGTGGCCCTTAGAGAGCCCTAATGGCGATGGGCGGCCCACGGGAGTGCATCTACGCTGCATTGCTGGAGAGTCGTGGCACATATAACGGTTGAGCTCTTGGTGCATTGTCCCGGACGTGCCGTGGCGCAAGAAGGGTGTCATATTGCAACGGATGGATTGGGTGACCTCCATGCGTATGCGTATCGACTGCGCGGATCACTGCGGCGTCATGTTTGCTAGTACCAGCGCGGGCGGCTGCCTTTGGAGGGCGGCGGTCCTCTCCTAAGGTTGAAAGGGCAAGCGCGCGCGGCAGAGCGTGGCTCTGTAACATACCGCTCCGGTAGTGGCCAGCACCAGCACAGCCCATTACCGGTAAGCATTTTGATCCAAAAAATAAAAAATATCAGGGCCTCGGCTGTACGTAGCATCGTGCAGGCGCAGCCGTGCTTCACCACCACCATGCCGTTCATGCGCCAGCCACACAACACTGCTGCAAGTCCTGTCGGATGAGCCTTCGTTCATGGGCCAATACCTCACCCTTAAACCTGCGAAACGCCGAAACGCAAAATGGGCTGTCGTGCCAACTCCGCACATCACACCGTAGAGCAAGAAGCAAGCGGGTCCCAACGAGTAAAAGAGAACTGCAACGGCAGACGGGAGTCAAACACGGTAAGCAGGAGGGGCCCCTGGAAGCGACCCGCGAAAGCCATGGCACACAGGACATGCGTCGTCGCCAAAGGTCCACTCACCGCGGCTACATGCAATGTCAAGGGCAAGACAACTTGTGAACTGAAAAGAATACAAGAGCCAGAACCCGTATGAACAATCCAGGACAGGGTAACGGTGTACCGCGGCAAGAAATGGGTCAGCCCTGAGTGTGGAGCACGACGTCCTCAGCTGCGGCAGCCTTCTCCCCGCCTGGCGCAGCGCCGCCAGCAGTTGCGCTCCGCGAAGCGCTGACCACAACCATAGCCTTCCAACAGCTCAGCACGGCGCCCGCCAGCGCGTCGGAGCCTGGGATGCCGCTCTTGGCCTGACCTTGCTGCACCTCCTCTACCAGCGCGCCAGACCACTGCCCCGACAGGTAATCAAGGCGAGCAGAATTCCCTCATTTCCCTGCGACATCGCCGCAGCCCGTGATGCTTGTGCTGTCCTCCAGGCCGCGCAGCGCCAGGCTAGCTCCTGCGTCAGCATCGTTGCCCTGCTGCGCGCCACGCGCACCAAGCTGCGCACGCTCGCCTGCCATGGCGCTGACGGCGCCGTGCCTCACGTTGCCCTTCGCCAACGCCCCCGCAAGGGCCTGTTGGGCTCGCGAGCCCACGCAGCAGTGCCACTCGTGGGCTCTGCCGCGCAGGCCCGGCCCACCGCTGGCGCCCCAAGCCCGCCGCGCGCCGCCAGCGCTGTGCATGCGCCGCAGAGGGAAGGGCTGGGCCGCGCAGAATCCCGCCAGGCGTACGCCTTCGGCCGCCCGAGATGCCGCCGCCAGCGCCGCCTCGCTGGCTCCAACGCTAACATAGCTCTGCAGTGTCTGGGCGTCTATCAGCCCCCCGGACTCCGCACACTCCGCGCACAGGCCCTCGCCCGGCTGCCCGACGGCCTGGTTGCTGCGTGAGTGGGCGGGTGGGGGCCGCGTGGGTGACGCCTGACTGCCGGGGCCGGCCGGGTCAGCCACCATGGGCGGCGCGGGTCCCGCTGGCCAGAGTTGCGCTTCTGCAGGCGCTGCAGCAGGCGCTGCAGCTGTTGGCGCCAGCTGCCATGGAGCAGGGGCCCCTGGTCGCGGCGGTACGTCGCACGAGCCCGAGGGAGGGGCGTCCTCTGGAACAAATTTGAGGACTTGGAGACGCTGTCGCAGTTCCTGAAGCTGCGGGGTCTGGTCTGAGCGCCCGACACCGGCTGTCCCCTGGACCACCGTCTGTTCCGCCTGGCCGGACGCCCGCCCCGATGGCAGCTGCGAGTGCCCATGCTGTTGCTTCTCCCTCCGCAGCTCCTGGCGGGGAATCAGCTTCGACAGGACTGCGTCTGCTGCACGCAACCTGTGGGCAGGCCGGCAAAACGGGGGTTGGGTCGCATGTGAGGTCGGCCACTCAAGCCTACTACGGCACAACCATGCACGGAGGCATGAAGGGCTTTACACCGGTGAAGGCTCAACTGCCTGCTGCAGGCCTTCCTCAGTGCACTGCTGTTGACCGATCACAAATCCGGGTTCCTCTCTTTCCTGCAGTCAAGCACTCCCACCTTCCGTAGTGCAGAAGTAGCTCCGCCAGGCTAGCGGCAGCCGCCCTGGTGGCGGGGTGGCGGGGGCCCAGGGCCCGCCCCCGCAGGGCCACCACGCTGGACAGCAGCGGCTCGGCGGCGGTCCACAGGCCCATGCCGCAGCCAGCGACGTGCGCCAGGAAGGCCTGCACCTCCAGAGAGGCCTTCGAATCCACGCCGTACAGCTGCGGGCGACAAAGGATGAAGGTCTCCCACAAGTTCTTTTAGGAGAGAGAGAGATCCACAACATTCACCGAGAAACATGGGCATCAAAGCAAAGTTGAGCCCATGCCCCGCCCTACCATTTGGCGGATCTTGAGGGCTCGCTTGCCCCAGTCCCAGGCCTGCTCCCAGCCGTCATCGTGGGTCGCATTTGCCGCTGCGGCCCCACGCTCAGGTCGCGGCTGCTGCGTGGAACACGAATGCGCTGCTGCGGCAGCGCACACCGCTGCCAGGACTGCGGCGTCCGCGTACCGACTCAGCGCCGGGCAGGTGCGCTCCGCAGCCGCAGCCTCCTCCAGGAACGCGGCCGCACGTGACGCCGCCGTGGCTGCACCATGTAGGTGGACCTGCCGACCCCGGTGCCCGTGTAGCCGGGCGGAGACACGCTGACGGGTAGTCGACTGGACAGCGGTCGCCGCCAGCAGCCGCAGCCAGGCGACGTGAAGTCCTGCCTCTCCGGCCACAATCGCCGCTGCCCGGGGCATCTCCTGTCGGTGCACCTGCGGCTCCGCACCATGAGGCCCGTCGACCAACTCGCCAGCTCGCGACCGCCCTGGGTGTGCCGGCGCCAAGGCGTCCACCATTCGGTCGAACGATGCCTGGACGCAAGGCAGATTCGCCAAGCCGGCAGCGGCGATCCGCGCAGATGGTGCCGCATAGTGGGCTGGTAGCAAAGGCGGAGACGACAGGGTGACGTGCCCTCCGGCCTCCGTGCCGTCCCGCCCAGGCGCTGGGACCTGCGCCAGCAGTGGCTGCATCGCGAACCAGGGTAGGTGCAACGGTGTGCCCCAGGGTGCAAGCTGGGAGCTTGCTGCGCTCCCGTCGGTGTAGCCACAGCCTTCCCCGTGGACTGATGTGGAGGCAGCGGCCGCGGGGCTACCTGATGGCGTGGCGAAGGGCGTAAGCGCCGCCAGTCGCAGCGAGCAGCGGACCCTGGCGGTGCTAACAGCCGCACGGAGCATCAGCAGGTCAGCCGGGCAGGATGCCGCACATCTCTGAGGGGCGGTTGCCGCGGGAAAGTGGCAAGGGTTGAGAGGCACATAATTGAATCTGCACGTCGAAGGACTGGAGCGACCCGCAGCCGCAGAGGCAATGCTCGACACGAGCAACAGCCACTAGGCCGTCAACCAATGCCAGATCTGCTGTTAAACCTATGCACGGTGCAAGGAGACCACACACAGAGCATAGGAACTGAAACACGTGCGCTCACACAAACATACCGTCAGGTCCAGTGCCCGATTGTAGTGGCCGACTGCGCCGTGCAGGTGCCCTCGGGCCTCCCTAGCAGCTCCCTGCAGCGCCACAGCCTCCGCAAGCAAGGCTGTCAGCCGCACGGCTGAGGCGAGCCCGCGCTCGCAGGCAGGGCAGGGTCCGTACGAGCTGCCAGCGGGATCGCCCCGCCCTGGGCTTGAGCACACACCGCTGTGGTACAGCGCCGTCTGCAGCACCCGTTCAGCTTCACTTGCTGCCAGAAGAGCTGCGGCGCAGTTCAGAGCCCCGAGGGCTAGCGCGCCGATCGCCAGGTGCGCCTGAGCTGCCAGCGCCAGCAGCCCCATACCTAGAGAGGAAGACGCCGAACTGGCCGCTGCCAGGTCAGGGCCTGCCAAGGCGCCCACGCAGGCGCCTGCAGCCTGCTTGGACAAACCCCCTATTGGTCCCCGCGGCGCTGCGTTTTCGGTGTCCCGTGCTTCCATATCAACGCCGGCAACGAGTACTGCATCCGCCCATCCGGCGGCCCTTGCGGCGGCAGCGTGTAGCAAGTCCATTGCGGAACGCATCTCGGATGTCCCGGTGGAGCGGCTCGCTGCTGTGAGCTCGACTTCGGTTGCCACGGGAAGTACAGCGCTGTTGGCCGCTGGCTGCCAGCACCTTGTATGTCCCTCAACGGGCGTCGGCGGCGAGGTCACCACCAACACGGCGGTATCGAATGCGGTCGCCCCCACCAGGGCCTTGGCGCTCCGCACGAGCGCAGACACGTCGGCAAGCTTATTGGCGAGATCAGCACACGCGGGGCAGCATAGACCGCCCGGACTGCGTTCGTCATGACCGCCGGACTGGCCGCCTGCCCCGGACGAATGCACCGAGCCCTGCTGCATCTCCGTGTCCTCGCCAGGTCCCGTAGGCTCCCTGCTGGCTCTCCCGCCTACGCCGCCATCCTCCGCTGAAATGGCGCTGGCCCCGTCGACTCCTTGTTGCGCCTTGAGCCGCTGCAACGCCAGCCGGAGAGCCTGCTCGACGTGGATTGAATCAACGTGAATCGGGTGGGAATCCTCTGGGAGGTCCGTGGAATGCTCCCAAGGCCCGCGCTCAGGGGAAGTGACGACAAAGGAATTGCCGAAACAGTCCTCCGGGCCAAACGGCTGGCCTCCTGGCTGGACGCAAGTGGGCCCGCCTGCACCGCCCGCGCTGCCACCACGCGAGTTAGGCGACGAAAGCGCGGAAACGATGGCGTAGGTTGCATGCGGCGCGACTATGAGCTGCACCCTGCCTTCCGCTGCTGCACGTGCATGCTCCAATGCGGCCGCCGACAAAGCACTCCTGGTAGCGCGTAGGCCCTGCAGCAGGCCGTCCCGGCGGTGGTGATGGCTCAGCGCCAAGGCGTGCAACGATCCCAGCGACTGGCTAGGCATGGCGCCTGTCCCATCATGACCCGCTGATCCGCCAGCACCCCGCGTTGGCTGGGCCTGCAGCACCAGCTCGGAAGCCAGAAGCTCCTGCAGGAGGCTGCTCGCACCGCCGCCCTGGGTGGGGGGTGCGCCTCCGCCTGTCGTGGTGCGCCTGCACGCAGCGACCTGCTGGCTTGCCCACTCACGCGGGCCTCCGAGCTGCTGGTCGCCATGTTGTATAGCCGCGTTTCGAACAGCATGACCGGAGCTCAGAGTTGCGCTCAGCGTGTCATCTGCCATGGTCTGGGGTACGGCTCCCAGTGAAGTCCGCCTAAACAAGGGATTGGCGCAGAGTCTGCGCCAGGGTGTGTCGGCGGCGGACAGATCCAGCGACGCGGCTAGCACAAGCTCGACATGCTGATGTGGCAGTGGCAACCCCAGCAGCGCCAACGTGGTCAGGGCCCGCAGGTGCGTAGTGGGCAAGGCGTCCTGCTGCAGCGGATGATGGGCAGGTGGGGATGTATTGCTGACGCTGTCAGCATGAGCGAAGGCCGCCTGTGGGTTGGAATCAGAGTAGCCAGGTTCGTCTGCCGGATTGAGACTGTCCGTGCACGCTACGCTGTCGGCGCGTCGACCGTCCGTAGCCTCCATGAGAGCCTCCAGCCCGGCGAAAACCCTTTGCCGGGGCAGTGTACAGAGGTCCCATCCCAATGCTGCTGCTCCACGGACCATGGTCCGGCCGCTCGCGACAGGATGCTCTTAGCGTCGCTTGCCTACTCGCCGGCCCAGATCGGCCACTTGCAAGTTAGAAGCCGTATCATAAAAGCATTCTTGCATTAGCAGTGTGAGGCTGTCACGTCTCGGCCGCGGTCATGTATTCACAATTTCCAGCTACACCAGGTCTATAAACCGCTGAAAGCGCACAGCAGTTCGATAGAAAAGTCACGCAGCGTCGCAGTCTTGCAGTCGGTTGAACGTCTGTTGCACACAACCGTAACTTCGCAGTAGCGCACGGGGAAAGCATCCAGCTTCCAGGAGCAGCAGAAAGAGGCTCAAGAGGCGCAAGCACGACAGAATTATCCGACTTATCTGACTCACCACACGACGCAGGCTTCAGGTGCAAGACGGATCAATGGATCGGAGCTTGCCTTTCAAACAGACGTCGGCTGCACGCCATCAACGATCACTGTATTGTTCTGCTAGTAATACAACTGTGTAGGAAATGTGCAGTCGTGTTAGTCCAGTTTGAGCAAGCCGTGTGTTCGAGGTTGCTTTGTGCCCCCGGCCAAGTAGTCCATGCCCTACCCACCTGGCCGCCCGGGCATTCAGAAGGCCAATCGGTGCAGGTATGTGCGTGTGTATGGGAGGTGGACACGGGTTATGGGGCATTGTCTTGTATCCCACACCTTGAGCTACTCGGCTGTGTTCCGCAGGCCAAGCATCACTCACCGCATTCTGTGCAGGTTTCTCTTTTTTCACACCACCGCAACTTCCAAGCAGCCGGCATCAAACTTTCTGAGGCGCAAATGTCATTTCGGATGACCTGAAGATGTGAGGAAAGGGACAAGAGGTCCACAGCTGAAGCCAGTAGATACTCCGTGCCAGATCTCTACATAGTCGACCATCCCATACGAGTCCAGCCCGCATACGACGCACGTAGACTAGACTAAGCGCATCCCATCACGGCATTGCATAGGGTCACCCCAGAGAGAATTCTGGGCCGCATCGGGGGCTACAGTGGTGGTCGCCGCCGAACTAACATGCAGGGACATCGCCCCTTCGACTGCCTCTGGAGCTGGGTCCTACACCGACGCCATCACTTTCGCGCTTACGCTCGTCGTATGCGTTTTCCTTTTCAAAACTGAGTCCAATCAACCATTCCTCCTTAGCCAGCCCATGCAACCCTACCATGCCATAACCAGCATGGGGGAATGAGCAACGCGACGCCACGGATAATCGAAAGCACCTGCATACGTAACCTTCAAAGCAACCTGTGCCGCTCGGCATAGCGCGCCCGTTCCTGCTCGTATTCGATCGGCATTTCGCAGCGACGGCGGAGTCAGTAGCACGTGCGCGGCAGCGGCCTTCGATGGCAAACCCGCGTGTTGCCCCAGACTCAGCCACATACAGCCTAACCGTCGACCCAGAAGCGCCCGCAAGTCACAGCGTAAGAAAACTCTTGCGTCGTGTGGCACTGGCTTGTGGGCCCTTCACGCTTTATGACGCTGGCGCGTCCGCCGCTTATGCAGAGCCCTCCGTTGCGGGAATCGCTGGCCGGTTCGCCCGCTCCGCGAGGCGCCTCTTGAGCTCCGGCACCAGCTCTCCCACCGCGATTGAGTCCTCCGTGCGGGCGTCCATGTCCTGGCCCCGTGAGGACAGGCGTATGTTAAGCACGTAACCCCGATGTCAGTGATACTGTTGCCCAGCAGCTTTGGCTGATCGCCGTAACCCCGGCCAACCCCACATCCCGGCGCCACCCCCTTGCGCCAACGCACCTTGATCTTGACCAGCCCCTGCTTCAGCTCGTCCTCCCCAAAGAGCACCATGTATGGCACCGCGTTGTCATGGCAGAAGCCCAGGTTGTCCGCCATCTTGGGGTTGGGCTTGTAGCCAAACTCGGCCCGGATGCCCGCAGCCCACATCGAGGCGCACAGCTCCATGCGCCGCACCTGCAATTGCCAAGCAAAGAAACGTCGTGCACGACAAGCGAGACAAGCGGCCTCACACAACTATGCGGCAGCATCCGAATGCAACTTGATGCCGGCTGAGGAAATTCTGAACCCAGTGCCTCTCATAGTCCCTACCCCGCACCTGCAGCCCCGAACCAATGGACGCCACCAGCACGTCCGTCTCGCTGGCGCGGACCTTCTTGCCCTCGGCCGCAGCGCGCTCGCGGACCTGTCAGTGGGTCGCGGGGTGAGGGCGAGGGGAGAAGTTCCCCAGTTTCAGTTAGCGCGCAGTGGGTTTGAGGCCTTGCGGATGCAACCTGCAAAACTTACGGGAACGTCGCCGACTCGCCGCCCGAATCTGCGGCGGCCTCAGCCTTAGCGCCCCCACCTGCTGCTCCATGATGGCGAACACGCGCTCGATGCCGATGGACACGCCCACCGCCGGGACGTCTTTGCCACTGAACATGCCGACCAGCTTGTCGTAACGCCCGCCTGCGGATTCACAGGGTGCTCATGTGCTCCGCGCGTCCCAGTGGTGCCGTAAGCATGTGCTTTGCCCACGGAGAAGGACAACTCTATCAAAACGTGATCGATTTGCGCATCTTCGCAACCCAGTCAGCACCACAGATGCCGTAAACGTTTTGCGCATGGGCTCATGTGTTGAATCCGGCTGCTTGTGCCGGTGCCTGGCACTACTGACCTGCCGCGATGGACCCCACATTGGCTCCCTGCAGCACGGCCTCGTAGATGACGCCCGTGTAGTAGTCCAGGCCGCGAGCCAGGGACAGGTCCAGCGTCAGCGATGAAAGCGCGCCCATAGCCTGGCAGCAGCAGCGAAGAGGGAGCAAGATGATGAAGGGTAGCGTACAACCAAGCATGTTACCAAGACACGGACGAACGAGGGACTGGCGCCTTGGCATGTAAGGTGGAAGCTTGCAGAAACGCAGTGCAGACCACAAGAGAGTATTGCGGATTGCAAGGCTTGGGTGGTACCCCAGGACGCACATTCCTAACTCCCACCTGGAGCATGGTGAACATGAGCTGCAGCTCGTCCAGTGCCTGCTTGCCCTGTGGGGAGCGCCGGGGAAGGGAGATGGAGAGGAGGACGGACGAGGAGGTGCCGGCAAAACCCAAAGATGCGTTGAAGGTTGCCGGGGTTTAGGCCGTAAAGAGCGCCGGGTTGGCTGCCGGGGTTTAGGCCGTAAAGAGCGTGCAAGCCGGACATGGGACGCTCCGGGCCGCAGCAGCGCAACTGGGTGCGGCGGCGGCTTGCCACTTCTGGCCAAACGACGCACACAAGGCCTGCAAGCACTGAGCCGACGCAAAGTAAGCGCCGTCGCTACGCAGCTGATGAAGACCTTCAGCTTACACTGCTTACCTGTGGGTGGCAGGCAAGCGGGTGGTCCGGAGCGGAGAGCTGCTGCAAAAGGGCCATGGGCTCGCCTCTGCAAAACAAAGAGACCGTGGAGCATAAGGATGGGGCGTACATACGAGCGTGATGGCCCTTCCCATCATGCTTGCCGATACAAGAGCACATTCGTCATGCGTGCCAAGACTTCACGCTGGCCGCACAGCTGCTCGCGCCGCTCAGCCCTCCTAGCCCAGTGGCAGCCCGCGTCCGCGCCCGCGGCCCGCACCTGAGCACCACAAACTTGCCGATGGTGTCCGCTACCGCCTCCGGCAGCCCCTTCTCCTCCACCATCTCGGTGCGCACCGCCTCCCACGGCTCCTTGTCCAGCTTATCGATGGCGGAGCAGATGGGTCGGAACTTCTGGGCAGGGACGCCTGCGGGCGCGAGCCGCGAGGTACGTCGCATCGTGCATCAGGCATATTCTTCTCACCACCCTAGCCGCCCCTGCGCGTATAGAAACTGCCAAGGTGCCCACCGCACGGCCGCTCCCCACTTCACCGCTACTGCCCCACCTGCGATGTCCAGCATGGCGTCCAGCAGTCCGCGGTGGTTGATCTTCACCTCAAACTGCCCCAGCTTCAGGTCGCCTAGGATCTCCGTCAGCACCTTGATAACCTCGGCGTCCGGAACCATGGATGCGTAGCTGCCTGGCATGGGGTTGTGGCACCCATTACACATGCATTACACATGCATATGCGCAAGTGGAACCGCAACCTACCGTTGGCGAGCTGCACAATACACACTATGCATCAAGCTTGCCGTCATGCCCGTCAATCGCGATCAAAGATGCCAGTCACTTGGGCTACTCTACTCGGTCAGCAGCACGCCATGCAGCTGCGCACCTGCGATGTCGAAGTCACACTGGAAGAACTCGCGGAAGCGGCCCCGGGTCATCTGAGGCTGATCACGGCGGTAGACCTGGGGCAGGAGGGCGGAAGGCGAAGGAATCATTTTGCGACATGACTGCAGGTTTCGCAACAGCAACCCGTAAGCAGGGCACCAAGAAAGACACAGTACAGCTACAACAGGCAGTACAAATCCAAACGGGCCCGGCCGGACTGATCATTCATGACAACATGAGGTCCCACCTTGCCGATGTGGTAGCGTTTGATGTTTCCAGGGTTATGGACGGCCACAAAGCGAGCGAAAGGCACCGTCAGGTCGTAGCGTAGCGACAGGATCTCACCGCCTGGAGGGCGACGTGGGGTGGACGCGACGTCAAGCTACGCCGTCAGCAGCAACAGGGCCCGGGCGCGCACGACAGGGCTCACCCTGATCTGCCAGGTCATAGATGAGCTTCGAGTCCTCTCCGTACTTGCCCATCAATGTCTCACGCAGCTCGAACACCTGCAGAACACCGGCCGCACGGGAGGGCGCAATATCGGACACCGGATCACGAATGCATTATGTATTATTCAGGGAACATTAGGATGCAACATCACCCGTGAGATCCGTAAACCTAATTTACTGCTTGTCAAGCCGTATTGGGATACAGTAGACCAAGGCCCCGGCCGTTCCCTCTCGTGCTCATCCTGGGGACGCACTCAGGTCCAGCCGCTCTCTTATATTCAGTTATACTAGTGCACTAAATCTGGCGTCCTGCTTTCGTGCACTCAGTCAGAGGCGTGAACAGGACGAGAGCTTATGGCGAGGATACTGCTGTTTGCGTGAGAGCAGGGCGTGTATGTGTACACGCACACCGCCTTGTCTCGCAGGCGGTCCGGGCCATCGTGCCGTACAAGAACGCCTTACACGTACAGACACACGCCCTGCTTTCACGCGAGCGGCACCATCCGCGCAACCACCTGATCTGTTTCCGCTACGCTCCGGGAGTCAAGCCTCAGCTCCAGCTCCATAGGTCATGACGAGTGCGCTGCGTTCACCTTTGTCATGTAGCTGCGAGCGCTGCTAGCAAAAGCTATACAGCAGCGGCAACTTTCCTCCTGTTTTAATTCTGCGCACCTTCCCAGCGTGTGTGGCACACGCTCTCTCTCTCTCTCTCACCGGCGTGTCAATGGACACCGCTCCGTGGCGCTTGAAAACGTCGGTGATGGCGCCGAACGCGCGCTCGCGGATGGCCATCTGGTCGGGCTGGAAGTCCCGCGTGCCCTTGGGGATCTTGGGCTTGCGCCGAGCCTGCACCGGGGCACGGGCCACACAGGATGACGTATCGCCTGAACTAGGCGACCACATTTGAGCGGCGTGCACCCAATAAAGCTCGCAATTTCAAGCGTAAAAGCAGCAACCGCGCTCCTTGATACTGCCCAGCCCGAGTACGACAGGCGGCATGCACATGACTTGGTCTGCAGCTTTTCGTGGCTGAGCGGCTCGTGTTCCGCGTTTTCCTTGCTCGCCACCGGGGCTCGATATGCCCACCTGGTTCGCCTCAACCACTCGCCGAAGGTCCGCCAGGAAGCTGGCGGACTGGTCCCCCAGCGGCGCCAACGCCCGACATGCGCCGCACCACGCCGAAGGCAGCGCAGCAACCGCCCCGGAGATGGGTGTCGGCAAATAGGCTTCCGTCAAGCCTGGCGTGGCACCGCGACAATGCTGCGATGTTAGATCTATAACATCGTATTATTTATAAGCAGGTATAGAAGCGGCATTCCCCGCAGGTGGCAGTATCGCCCACGTACCTGCCATCTCGGACGCAGCGTGCTCAACGTGGGCTCGCAGCAGGGCCGTCCCCTTGCCCAGGACGACGCCGCCAGCGCCGCCCTTGCGGTCCTTCTTCTTATCCTTGCCATCGGCGGTAGGGGCCGACGTAGAGGCCTCTAGCGGTGCGGGAGGCCCCTGCGTAGGAGTCGTGATATGACCACGGGAACTTGAGTGCAATGACCGGACCGCTGAATGATCGTATGCACTGAGGAAGGACTGCATGTAAGTATGCCCGAAGGAGCACTAGTCCTAAGGCCAGGCCACGAACAGGTTCCCTCTGTTACGCTACACCAAGCGCGAGTGCGAAGCGTGGGCGGCTACCGTGAAAGTACACGTGCGCAGACGGTTGCACGCACGTTGAGTATCCCATATTTTCAGGCGCCCCCTGCACGCCCTACCTCGAGCACCCGCAGGCTGACCACCGCCGCGAGAGCCTCCAGCGCCACCGCCGCCGCAACCGCGCGCAGCGCCGAAGCCGCCGCAAGGGAGGCTCCCATGGCTGCAGGCAGAGCGGAAGTGAGGTAAGCAACAAGCAGGAATCCGTGGCAAATTGCATCCGGAAGGGGTAAGCTGACCAGGTGCCGGACAAGGGCGTTAGACCAGCTGCAGAGGGCTCCACGCGCCGCACCGGCAACCCTACCCGGCATTGCGTCCACGTCGTCCAGCATTGCCCGCCCGACCGCCGCCATCTGCTGCTGCGCCGAGGACAGGCTAGTCTCCGCGGACGCAAGCTGCTGCGTGAGGCTCTCGACCGCCAACTCCCCAGCCGTAGCAGACACCGCGCGCGCCCGCGCGATGCTGTCCTTTCCAGCAGCCAGGAGTGCCCGGGACAGGTCTAGAAGCGTGGTCGCCAGCAGCGGCGAGGGTGCGGTCAATGGCGCTCCAGCCTAACATGGGAAGGAGTGCAAAAGCACGAATACTCAGATTTGTTGGCACCACGGGCAAAGCATAGCCACTACAACAGCCCTTTGTAGCCAGAACGCACGCAAGCTCGAGTGCAGGAGAGGCGCCGGGTCATCGCACCGTGCACCACCGCACAGGGCGCAGGAACGACACGCTCGATCCCACCTTGGGCGGGAGGGCTCCGCTCTGCACCTCGCTCCGCACCGCCGTGTAGGCCGCCGTGAGCGCCTCGTTGAGTGCGCCCAGCCGCTGCGTAGCAGACGGAAGGGAGACCGATGGCAAGAGTCCCGTACGGGGTGTGCCAGGGCAGGGACGCACAATATGCTAGGCTAACTCGGATTCATGGTTAGCCGCTCTAAGCCGGTGACAACTGACCTGCGGCGCTGCAACGAAGGGAGCCATCTCCGCAGCATCTCCCCCCTTCCGCGTGTTGACCCGCTTGGAGCCGTCCAACAGCCCGTTCAACTCGTCCGCCACCGCCACCGCTCCCTTGTAGCCCTGGGCCTCAACCACCTCCGAATCAAATGCTTTCGTCTGCAGGCATGCAGAAAGGAAGAGCTTAATAGATCAGGAAAGAAGGTCTTAGCTTGCGGGTTTTCCGGGGCGCGTTTCCCATGCAAAGCCCGACACAGCAGCGCATTACACAAGCGGATGGATGCAGCGCAGCTCCCAAGCTTAAGAGCCGCACGTTACGCGGCCGACGGACACTAGGCCCTGTGTCATACAGTAATCACTTCAAGCTCCCAAAGCGCACCTGCACGCCCAGGGCTTCGCATGACAGCGCTGTGGTCGCCGAAGCCAGGGTTAGCAGCCGACGCCCGCCCGTCACCGCCAGCGCCCCCACTCCCGCCGAGGCGCTGCACCCAGTGCTGAGGATCTGCCGCTCCGCAGCACTCAAGCCGGGTGCGGACACGCCGGCCTTCGACAGCTCATCCGACAGCAGCCCAGCTGCCCCGCCGTCTGACGCCAGGATCGTGCCCGCACCATGGCAGGCGTTAGCTAGGCGCGACAGGACCTCCAAATCCGCCACCGCTGCTGGCAGGGCAGGCATCAGATTGCGGTTTAGGAGCTCCACCAGGTACTCCGCCACCTGGACCCGGGTGCCGCTCCGGCCGTTCATTATGCTCAGGAGGCGGGTCGCCAACACGGCTCGTGTCTGCTCGCCATCTAGAGCCTGCTCGGCTGTGGAGGTGGGGGCCTCCCCGGTGCTGAACGCCTCAAGCTGGAACGCCTTCGGGGCGGGCGACTCTTTCTTCACGCGCTCGGACCCAGCAGCATCGAGAGCAACCACCAGGCCACCGTGTGCAATCTTTACCACGTCGTCTAAGCTTGGCTGCGCGCCGATGCCTCCAATCGTGAAGGCCTTCGCCGCCATACTGCCCCGCACGACAGCAGCAGCGTCGCCCTTCCAATAAGAAGAGAGCCACCTCTTCTGCTGATCGCGCTCTGCAATTGCGGCTAGCGCGGGGTCCGGCTCAACACCGAAAGGTGTACTCGTGGAGACCGAGGAAACGCACCGGAGTGTATGAAATAAATGTACACAGGCCCGTCGTGCTGCCTGGCATGCGTACATGGATTTTGTGCGCGCAGCTGCTTTCGGGACCGCGATAAAGCGACTCTCGTGTCGTGCACTGCTGCCTTAATTCCTAATATACTTTCGATGGCGGTCACGAGTAAGACATCACAAGCAGTTTTCAAAAGGCGACACCTGCTTCTAGGTCTCCTTCTCGGCGGTCTCCTACCACTTCTCTGGCTGCCGGTTCACGATCCCGGCACAGAACACGGACGCTCACTCCTCGGTCAACGCGTGCTAAACGCCATGTGGGCGTTGAAGGGCGCGGGCCATGCCAGGGTCGCTTCCGCGACGCCGGTGTCTCCACGGCCTGCACCCTCGGTAGCCCCCTTCCATCAGCCGAGCGCACACACGTCCTGCAGCTCTAATGGCGACACGTGCAACTTGGGTGGTGCGTCAACTTTCACCGGCAGCGGCATGGCCAAGGCTCGCGGTCCTGCGCCGAGCGCTGCCGTGCCCGAGGCGTCCGCGTCCGTCCGAACCAGCGTGGATAGGCACTGGTGGAATCAGGATAAGGATCTATGGATCGAGGTGCACACGGAGGAGGACTTCAAACGGGAGGTGAGTAAGCCGCATGCGCCCAAGCGTTGCCGTTTGATTGCAACTTGCCTGCCTAAGGCACGATGTCCTGGATTCTTGGTTCGCTCTGTTTAAGCGGCGCTGCCGCAGGTGGACACTGGCGATAAGCTCGTGGCGGTGGACTTCTTCGCCACCTGGTACGAGCCGGGCATGCATTCATGTGTGCGTGCGCGACCCATATGGGCATGCTCGTACTTGTTGGATTGGGGAGGACTCCGGGCGGGGTTTGGAGAATGGTCTGGACGACACGTTCCGCTCCGGTCCTCACGGCGAGCGTAGGACCCGTCTGAGCGAAAGCGCTGAGCTGCGCATGATCCCGGTCCTCTTTTCATGATGATGCCTGTGCTGCGCTGAGCATCAAACGTTGCTGGATACCCACGGCACTTTCTGACGGTGCAGGTGCCATGGCTGCGAGAAGTCGTACCCGGAGATTTGCCGGATCATCCGGGACCCTGAGTTGAGGAAAAAATTCAAGTTCGTGAAGGTACGGTGTGACGGGGTACACGGGTTGTACATGCTGCGCGGTTGCCTTGTTGCGCGTCACGTGCATGGGCCTGCTTCGGCCCGTGTGCAATTCTGACCGTACAAGTTGCCGCTGACCATGGCGCTACCCGTGTCAGGTGTGTGTGGACGAGCTCAAGTCGCTGGCCAAGGCAGAGGGCATCACGGCGCTGCCTCGGATGCTTGTCTACAAGCCGGGTCAAGGCCTGCTGGCGGGCCTGGACGTACCGTTCTCCAAGGTACGGGGCGGACCCACATGGCGCTGGTTCATGCGTATGCGTGGCAATGAAACCAGAGCTTGGATTACACTTGACTGGCCCATACGGCAGTCAATCCAGTGACACCGCTTCTCTTCACCATTTCATCGAACCCGTGACGGGTAGGGCGCGCTTCTTCTCCGACCCTTATAATTTTCTGGGTGTTCTTGAGGTGCTAAGCCTGCTTGCCCCTTGCCCCCTTGTCTGTTTGCCCCGGTCCCACAGGTTCGCTACCTGCGCACCAACCTGCAGGTCATCCTGAACAATCCCGGCATGGCGTTCGCCACGGATCCCAACGGGTAAGAGCTACAGCTCGTTATTAATGACCTCGCTGTGATTATTCCGTTGCAGCTTCGCTGTGGTTTTGCACACCGAGACGAGGTCTAATGCCACCGTCGTGCCCACTTGTAACTACCAACCCGCAGGTTCGTGACGCCCACCGGCAAGCTCCCGTCCGCCGGGGAGGCGGCACGTCAGGCTGCCGAGAAGGCTCGCGAGGTGGAGCGGCTGCAGTCAGGCGGCCTCTTTGAGCACTTGCTGCGGGTGGCCAACGTCAGCAGCGGTAGCAGCAGCAATGGCAAATCGAAGGAGGCCCAGGGCGCTGCGGCCTCGGCGCCAGCAGCGGCTCCCGCCGCCGCTCCCTTGGCCGCCAGGGCCAGCAGCAATGCCGCGGCTGCGGGCTTGCTGCCGCATGCCGGCGCCGCTCCAACCTGCAAGGCGCCGCCGGGCGTCGATGCTGCGGCCTATGAGGCGGCCCGAAACGCCTTCCTGGCGGCCCACTCGGCTGAATATGGCTATGGCGGCATCATCGACAGCATGTACCCTTTGGAGGTATGCCACGTAGCAGCGTGCGCTCTCGTGGGGAGAGTAAAGCGGTTTAGTAGCTCTTTACCTGCTAACATCAAGCAGCTACTAGCAGGTAACGGGCTGTTCTAGATGACGACGGCCTCAGTACACGCCTAGGCTTCTTACCCTGCGCTGCCCGCTGCCCGCTCCCGTAGGTTGGCTGCCGCATGGCCCCAAACGAGCACTACCTGGACTACACGGGCTCATCCGTGTATTGCCAGTCCCAGCTAGACGCAGTGTTTTCGGAGCTGCGGCAATGCATGTTCGGCAACCCGCATTCGGCCAACCCCTCGTCTTCCTTCACCAGCGAGCGCGTGGAGGAGGTGCGCGACATGGTGCTGCGCCACTTCAATGCCAGCCCCGCGGAGTACCAGGTAGGGACTCGGCTAAAAGCTGCACGTGCTGTTGGTACTGGGTGAACTGAGGATGTACATGAACATAGGGTTTGCAAAGCTGCAAACAATGAGGTAGGACCTATGGCTTCAATGCATAGTCTCACGTGTGGTCATCGCCTGGTGCAGGTGGTCTTCACCAAGTCGGCCACTGACGGACTGAAGCTGGTCGGCGAGACGTTCCCCTGGTCGGAGGGCAGCATGTTCAGGTGCGCGCCGCCCGGCTGGCCGCTGGCTCTCACAGCTGCAACGCACTACTGCCAAACAACCCGATTTGACAGGGGTGCTTTACCTTGTGTACGTCCCCGGAAATGCCGCGCTGTAGGTACCTGCGGGAAAACCACAACAGCGTGCTGGGGATCCGCGAGTACGCGCTGCAGGCTGGTGGGACTTTCCAGGTGGGTTAGGGGTGGGGTGAAGCGTCGGTTGGCAAATAGTTCACCAGAATAGCAACTTGGCACGTTCAGCTCTTTGAAACAGCTAGGAATTAATAAGCAATTTACGGCTGAAGAAAACGTGTATCCGCGTTCTGCACTGCCGACATGCTGTAGCATAGTCACAATGCGGTGAGTTGCCCTCTGTTTGTGCCCCATCCGCAAATAGGCCGTGAACGAGAGCTTCGTGGACCGCTGGGCCATGCGCGGGGACTCGGCGGGGGACCACGCTCCTGCGAACACGCGCTTCCCCTCTCCAACGTACAGCCTCTTCACGTTCCCTGCTGAGGACAACTTCGCTGGTAAGCCAGACAGACATACCTCTGGCAGTTGTGCCGGTTACGCTACTGCACGCTCGATCGTCCTTGGGTTGGGGCATGCAACGCATGCAATGCATATGGCGGCCTATTGCAGGACGCAGTGAGCCTTGGGGCTCTCTCGGCACTGTACTGCGCATGCCAGCTGGTAAGGCATGGTAAGGTTGTCGCACATTGTCTTCCCATCCTCGCCAGGCGTCAAGTACCCACTCGAGTGGGTCCGCGCGGTGCAGTCTCGCTCCACGGACACGCACACGTGGTTGGTGATGGTGGATGCCGCGGCCTACGTGCCCACGCAGCCACTGGACCTGTCCGAGGTGCCCGTGGACTTCGTGGACCTGTCGTTCTACAAGTGAGCAGCAGTTGATGACGTCAAATGCCGCCCTATGTTCGCGACTATGTCTTGCATTACGTATTAGTAACAGCGTGCTGAAACAGGTGTTCATATGTATAGCGAGCATCGTATCCGGCAGCCCATGGGCCCCCAGCCCGAGGCCGACCCAACAAATAACCCCCTGACGACTGAACGCTGGGGCGCTTGGCGGGGCTGGTATCTGGGCTGAGCAGGGCTGAGCTCCAGACAGCTGGATCGGCAATGCAGGATTCGCGGCCGCGCGCGGACGCACGCACGCGACGCCATGTGCACACACCCGCGGACGGGAGCGCCGCTGGGTGTTTTGTGTGTGGTCATGTGGGTTGCCAGTCGTTGGGTTAGTGCTCCCGTCCTGGCGTGTGGCTGCTGAGTGTTCTGGTCCAGTGTGAATACATCCTGCCTTCCCCTTGTCCTGCGGTGCAGGATGTTCGGCTACCCGACGGGTGTGGGTGCCCTCATTGTCAAAACCAGCCTGGTGCCGCTGCTCAAGAAGGTGGGGTAGTGCGGCGTGGCTACACACCTTCGAAGAGTACGCAGCGTGAGGTGATATGGCCCGGGCATGGTTCAGCGGTGCTGCGGCTCATTGCTGCGGCTCATTGCCAGAGAAAAGAATGTTGTGTCGGGAAGCATGGCATCCGCAGTGCCTCTTATGCTGGGGTGCGCATGTGCTCCCACCCTTAAGGTGTTCTGGGGCGGCGGCACTGTGGCGCTGGCGACCTCGGAGCAGAACTTTCATGTGCTCAAGTGCCGACCCTCCGACAGGCTGGAGGACGGAACGGTGGGTCCCTCATGGATGCAATTGTGTGGTTAGAGTGGCCGCGGCGCCAAACGGCGCTTCACACATTCGCATGGGTACCAGCGGTCTCGATGTTAGGTCAACTTAGCCGGCAGGTCCTTGCGGTTCCTGAACCCAATCAAGGTGAACGTGTATCAACTTGGCTGGGATGGCTTGGGCTATCCTTGTATTCCTAAGCCTTGTTCGACCAGCAGTCCTGAAGGCCGGGCCCCTACCAGTGAG
The DNA here is from genome assembly GCA_001584585.1 of Gonium pectorale. Taxonomy (NCBI): domain Eukaryota; kingdom Viridiplantae; phylum Chlorophyta; class Chlorophyceae; order Chlamydomonadales; family Volvocaceae; genus Gonium; species Gonium pectorale. The sequence continues at coordinate 10,406 of LSYV01000136.1, read as the reverse complement.
TTGGCTGACTGATGCTTCCTACTTCCACCGTGTCTCTCAGGTGGCGTTCCTCGACGTCATTGCGGTCAAGCATGGCCTCAACATGCTCAACAGGCTGGGCGGCATCTATAAGGTGCAGGCCCACGTGGCCGCTCTCACCGAGTGGCTCTACACGCGCCTCGCCTCGCTGCGCCACTCCAACGGGGCGCCCATGCTGGCTATATTCGGCAAGCACCACATGCCTAACCACCGCAAGGTGAGAGCGTATGCGAGCAGTCTCAGTCGCAACCATCTGTGGTGTTCCGTTGCTGCTGTAAGGTCCGAGGTGTGCAAGTTCTTTCCTGCTCATTTGCCGCCCCGATTCACATTGTTTCGCAAGCCGCCCGGTTCGCCTTGTTCCATACGGTGGGGTATGTGGCATTGATGTCTTCAGCTTCTCCTTGTTGATGTGCAGTCCCTTACCCTACCTTTGCCGGTTACAGGTGCAAGGCGGCATCCTCAACTTCGAGCTGCTGCGGCCTGACGGCTCCATCTTCTCCTACAAAACCTTTGAGCGGGAGGCGGCGACGGCAGGTTTCCATGTAAGCCGGATACGGATGCAAATGTCACGCAACCCGCCAGAGTTGGGTTTGGAAGTCTAGTTGTCAGCTTCTCATCTTGACCTGAGATATGACATTGTGTTGAACGTATACGACGAGCGTAAGCGCGAAAGTGATGATGTCGTTGTAGGACCCAGATCCAAAGGTAGTCGAAGGGGTGATGTCCCTGCATTTTAGTTCGGCGGCGACCGCCACCGTAGCCCCCGATGCGGCCCAGAATTCTCTCTGGGGTTACCGTATGCAAAACCGTGCTGGTGTGCGCCTAGTCTGGCCTACGTGCATCGCATGTGGGCTGGTGCATGTCTCCCGGGGCCCCCGCCCACCCAGCCCCCCGACCCGCTGACGACCGTTGTCTCACCTTCAAGCACCGGGAAAGCGAGCCGCGCCAGGCGGAGCGGCGGGAAGGGGCAGGGAAGGGGCACAGCGAGGAATGTCAGAGGCGAGAAGTGAAAGCAAAGCGCAAATGCGACGAATGACATAGCAGGACCCTGTGACTGAAGTGGGTTACGGTGGTGGCGCCGAAAGGGGTTGCGCAGGCGCACGGAGGCCGTAAGAGTGACGGGTCGCATGACATTGCATGCGGTGGCGGGTCATGGTACACAGTTACGTGGCTTTTATGTGCGGCTTTCCCTGCATGGTACGCCCTACGCAGGTCCGCACAGGCGCGGAGTGCAACCCCGGAGCCTGCTACAATTATCTGGGGGTGCAGGAGAAGGAGGTGGAGAGCTTGGCGGGCACCAAAGAGGGCTGCGAGGACGACGTGGAGTTCATCCGGGTGCAGCGGCCCGTCGAGACGTCGCGGGTGGGTGTGGGACGAAATGAGGGCGCAGCGCCAAACACTCTTGTGCCACCAGTAGACATCCGCTTGGTACCTTTGCTTGATACGGCGCTGCTGCACTGACTCGCCCGGGGAGAGGCTGAGCAGCACATACCGCTCTTGAGAGTAATGTGGTTGACTGGACATAACTTAGCAGTCGCCAGGTACATTTCTGGGCCATTAACTCAATCCCACAATCGTTATGCTCAGGACGCGATCAGCTCTTCGGAGTTGCTGCGCTCCATCGCCAACTCGAATTTGAGCCTGGGGCACCCCGCGGCGGTGGCGCTCAAGTGGGTTGAGGTGCCGCTGGGCTCGGTCCGCGCGTCGCTGGGCTGGTGGAGCACGTTCGACGACGTGTACGCGCTGGCCGACTGGATTGAGCGCACCTACCGCGACCGGAACCAGTAGGGCGAACCGAAACGAGGGGTTTTGTGAGCAAGCGGCCCCTCGTTACTATGTTTCCTAGGCTGGTGCAAGCCCAGACTCCCCCAGAGTGTGACTGCCAGGTCCGCGGCATGTCGACAAATTCCCCAACGGGGAGCAGCGCACTGCGTGCATTCTGCGGCATTGCACTTGCATACCCGCTGCGATACAGCGCAGCTAATTCATTCTTGTTTGTCCCAGGGTCGAACTCCTCCGTTCACTTCGTCAGTAACCTAGCGGTGCTTCACGAGCCCAGGCTGCATTTAGTTTGCGGTCGCGCTTAACGGTGTGGCCTGTCGTGATGTATAGTACGGCGCTTCGTACATTGCAATGACGATGCATTTGCGTACAAAGTCGGTTTCCGACTGACATGTTGGGAACGTTCCCAGGGCGTCATTTGAATCCGCGATGTCGTGTAGTAGAGTGCTTGAGGGCTCAGCGGCACGAATGGGCACGAATGCGAGAAGAGGTAAGCTTGGCAGCCCAGCGAGGCGAGCCACGTATTGTGGCTTAGGGGCTTTTGTGCATGCAATGCGCTGGCGCTGCTGCGATTACGGACATAACCCCTGGAGAATTTACTGAACAGCACTCTGTTGCTTACGGAGCCGTACGTAGGCGAAGTGGGATGCAGTCGAGGTGCACGGAGCGAGAGCGAGGGCAATCAGTACATACTTTTGTCGCTTTATTGGGAAAGTAATGCCCGCATGTGCATGCTGTGGAGCATTCCGGAGATAGCGGTTGGCAAACCCTGTAACGTGCCCTGACCTGATCTTCCTTGCCCCGCGCTCACTGACCGTTGGTAAATCTGCTCCTGGTTGGGCCAGCGTTGGTCATGGCTCTCCACTGATGCCCTTCCTGATCCAACTCGCCCGAGGTAGCCCCACAAATCGTACGATCCTCGGAGAGTTACACAGCCACGCCTCATCCTTAGCTACAGTGCAACAAGCCCAACCAGCGGACTTCGGATCATGAGAATCTTAATTCATCGCCTGGAATATGTCCCCCTCGCCATGCCCGGGAGGGGCCTGTCGATCTGCAGTCACTACACCCTAGCAACACAACCTTTCAGTTCGGCAGTGTCGTGGCCCTCCAGAATTTAGGGTCTTCACCCACGCTGAATCGGTCACACACAGGTAGGAGCTGGGTCCTACAACAACACCATCACTGTCGCGCTCACGCTCGTCGTATGCGTCGTTCCATTTCAACACACAGGTAGTCACCCTCACTGCAACGTCGCATACCCCACCTCAGCTGAAGCAAATAATACGACAAACAAAGTTCTGGTCTCAATACACATCACGGTCTTTGCCAATGTCAATGCGAGGGTACGACCAGGTTTTTGATCCTGCGTGAGTCACACCTCCCCAGCCGTACCAGGCCGTACCAACAAGGCAAAATCCGCATGAGCCCGCGCATGAACTTCCCTCCCGCCGGAGCCTAGCAAGCCCAATCAACCCGCAATGTCTCATGCTGGTTATTGCGGAACTGACCCAAATCCCCAGTGGCACTTAGGATACTAAGCAGTGCTGCTCAAGGCACCCAGAGGAGCACCGCCCCTCTTTGGCAGCAACTATGAGGGTCCCTGGTTGGGCATGAAAGGTCCCATGTAAGACTATGAACCGCCGCCTGTCGAACATAAGTTGTGAAGGTCAACGCTGGTGAAACGATGTGATCCCCAACCAGTGCGGCTACACCTTGGCCTTGATGACCCCCGACTCCACCATGAAGGGCACCTCCGCCGCCAGCCAGGGTGCGAGGCCGAGGCAAAGTGCATGCGCCACGCCGAAGTGGGGACTGCAAGGGCCCAGGGCTCTCTGTCAAGCTGTTTGCCCTGTACAACAGCGACGTCGTAGACGCACGGTGGCAGCAAGAACGTCATGCACGCGCTAAATGGAAATATGGCACGCGTACGCAAGTCCTACTCCCAGTTTGCACGACCCGCGCAAACGTGCGCGTCTAGTGCGCACCTGTTCTTAGACCAGAGGGGCTTGAAGTGAATGGTTAGACAAATCTTTCCTCCTCGGTACATTTTGGCCGTCTTGCCCTCCAGCTCCGGGATTTCAATCTCCGGAGCCGTGTCTGGGTAGGTGGCGGGGATGTCGAACTGGAAGTCGAACTCATACTTGATGAGCTCGTGCACGTACCAGCACTTGCCGGACCAGCGCGTGCCGTCCGCGTTGGGCTGAATGCTGAACCAGTCAGTGTCAGACTCCTTGTTCATCTTGATGTACGTGATCAGCGCGTGGAGCTCCTGCGCAGGAACGTCGCATCAGTCAGCTGTCGCCCCGCCACGTTCGGCCCCCGAACGCGACGCGCCTGCTTAAGGCGATCTTGCCACTTCTGCTTGTCGCGCGGCCCCGCCTTCTCCGTCAGAAACGGTATTTTCTTCACCGCCTCCCGCGTCTTGTTGTCCCAAGCCTCCGCCATCGCCGTACTGGTCCCGTCTTTAAATTCCGATGCTTAATTTTTTATGAGAGGGGGAAAGCTGGAGCTTGCCGGATGGCCCAACCATAAAGAAGCCACACTCGTTGTAGATTGCAGTGCTTGCCACAGGTTTAGGGTAGAGAGCTCAGGTATCCATTTGCAGGTAAACGCCGGTAAACGGTGCTTGCCTCGGGCGATGTACGGGCTGCCACCGGCTATGTACGGGACAGACATAGCTGGGCACGTGGGTTCCGTTCGGCACACAATTCGACCAGCCCTCTTGTTGCACGGCAGAACTAACGAATGAATTGCACCCCCGAGTGTTGGGCTAGCATTGAGTGGCGCCAGGTGGCGCTTACTCCTAGGGGAGCCTTAAAAATGGAAATCTGCAGAGAAAGAGGGAGCCCGCCTCTATGGTCATACACACCCAAAGGCGCGACACCTCCAGTAGGGCGGGTAAGTGGTACAAAGCAACTAAACAAGGCAGGTGACGTTGCTCCTGCGCCCCTCACCGACCGGCTTACCGCATGCTTACCGGCTGACCCGGTTTGTCGGACTTCACCTTGTAGAGTGCTAGTTGTCAGGGTTTCTCGGCTTTCATGACGGGATGCGTGCGTGCTCTATCTAGGACCAGGGGCTGACCCTTATCACGGATGCTAGATGAGATGTGCCACTCCCACTCATTTGCGCGAGCTGATGATGCCTTCGGGGCACGCAGGGTCAGAGACGCTGCTGCGTGGGTTACTAGCTCCTTGCTCCGGCTAAGCCTTGGAGGGCGCCGTCTTGCACCAGATGCACCACTCATGCGCACGCGCAGCTCCAACGGATAAGCCTGATGAACAGAATCAGCAACACCGGGTGAGCAGCAGTGCACAGGGTTCGTGACGTTCTGCTCAATGAGTAGTCCGGTTGGGAAGAATGGTAATGGCTCGAGTGGCGAATGCGCACGGGGAACTTACACTGATGCGAGCGTCCAGAGCTGCACCGGGCTTGCTGCCTAGCTCGACAACAAGGTTGCATGTGAGGAGCCAAGAAGCGGCGACACAAGGTCGCCGTCCGTCCGGCAAACGTCCAACTTGATTCACAGTTCGATTTCGCCATCTGCAGACATACATCATCATACACATGTGATAAACACCACGATAATGCGACACCTCCATGTTATGTCAGAATGGGTCGGGTCACGCTTAGGCGCTTACCCACTACTAAGCTGGAATGGTACGGTGAACACACCGTGTCACTCACCCCCAAAGACACGCAGCTACCAGGTACCGTACATTTAACAGCTCAACCTCAAGCACCGCCATGGCAAGACATGACCCAACCCGCATGAGAACAATATGCACCACAAACTGCAGGGGCCATGCTCGTAAGGCATGCCATCCAGCACGCGTTTGCACGCCACGCGCAGACGCGCTGTGGTGTTATGTAAGGCGGTGTTGTCGTCACGGCCACCAGTCCGACGGCGCTCAGCGGTGACCGGACTGGCGTGCGCCCAGCCCGCCCACCCGGCCGTATACAGCCATCGTCCAGCAACACGGCAAGGGCACGCGCGTCCGGACCCTGGCACTGCGCACAGATCGCATTCCGTTCAACGCCACCGACAGCCGCCGACTGCGGGCTCGCACTGCGCAAAGGCGTCAGGCCGCTTCCCAGTTACATAGTCATTGCCTCCAGGTGCTCAGCGGTGCTCAGCGGCAGTGATCGCTGCCAGCTAGCGCGTCCACAACAACTAGTATGCGTGCTCCACTTGCCTCATACGTCACATACTGCAATGTAGCTCAGGCCATGCACGGCCACCCGATCGGTGCACCTGAAGCGGCCAAGCACAGATGCGGAATGTGGCATCAGCGTGCACGCGCATAGGCAGGTGCAAGCGCATACAGAGTTACAGATCGTTGATCCAATACAGCCGGGCACCGCAATGTCGTGGGGACGCCGTGGAGCGTGGACCCAACCGCCTCTAACCCGGCAACAATAGTCAGCGCCGCACCACGCCCGCAACCGCTCTCCCCCTCCCCCTCATCTGCGTCCCGCCCCGCCCAGCTTAGACATGTGTAGTTGTTGGGGCCTGCGACCCACATCCTGTCCTGCTGCACAACATCCTGAGGGCCATGGATGCAGACAATGCGGAGCGAGCTCGTATCACAGGTCGGACTATCCAGCGAGTGAGTGACACGGCTGCAGTCAGGAGCTACAGCATGTCCAGACAGCAGCGCCACCTGCCACACGAAAAAAAGGCGGGACATGGGGAGGTTGGGAAAGAAAACCGGGACAACTGGTCACAACGCAGCCGCAACGGTCCAGGGTCGGGCAACAGAGTTCCGATGTCACCACCCCTCCTCCCCCGCCCGCTCTCGCTCTTGCGCCCAGCTGCCCCTAACAACCACAACATGTGCGGGAACGATGCGGGGTGAGGGGTGCCGTTGCGTGCAGGTACAGGTCTGGGTACCGCGTGGATCCTCGTATGGACCACTAGACCGACCACAGCCCTCTCTGCGTGCAGCTGAGTCTCTGGTGTGAAGCGCATATTGCCTGGCTCACGCGCATAAGCTTCAGACCGCAACCGCCAGCCGCACCGCCCGCGGCCCGCGGCGCAGCTCTGGGTCATGCCTTGTGTTGTCGGCCCGAAAGATCCTCCGAATGTCCGTACTTGCCAGCTCAGCTACGAACGCAGGTTTGCTCTTGGAAAAAAAACCGAGAACCTCTTGGGGTTGGCCGTGTGCGCGAAGTGGAGCGTTCGTTCCAGGGGGCGGCCCTCGCTGGCGGTGCGGGCAAAGGGGCTGGATATGGGGAGGCCAGAACCCACCCTGTCGAAGCACCAAGGCGTGGGGCGGAGGCGGGGGCGAAGATAAGCATGCAACAGAGGCCGAATTTTGCTGCGAGGCGCCAGCCAACTGTAGCAGTACCGGATGTGGACACCTTGGGCTGCGCTGCGCTTGGGGTCGGCGGGTCGACGTCTAATGTGCGTCCTTGGTCCTGGTTGGAACGCGCAGTCGGGATTGCCTTCTAAGCGCCCTGATAACACATGCTGCCCTCCTCCCTCCCCGTCGCCCGCCTCCACGTCCGGCCCCGCAGCCCCATATGCATGTGTCATGAAGGGAGTATGGGGAGCCTGTAATATGTAATATGGGGAAGGGCGCTGCTGGACGACGTTGATCCAGATACTCACGGGCGGGCAGCAGCTGCCGAGCCCGGGTCGTGCAGGCATGGCGCGCATGGCCACGGTCGCCCGGGCAGAGCGCCATTGATCACCCCACCCTTGGTGTAAACGGAAGCGTGGCTCATCTGCCCTGCCCGCTGCCTTTGGTGGCGGCATGCTCGACAGTCTCAAGCAAATGGCATTGTGGGCAGGCGTGACCTGGCCAGCGTTTTTCACCACAACAACCTCTACGACTTGGCCCATACCCAAACCACGGCGGTGTAAGGTCTGGCGTCCCCGCTAGCTATGTGAGCTATATGAGCAATGACATAAATCACCCCTCGCACTTTTCCGTAAGGCCAGCTGAGCTCCCAGGGGCCAGCCAAGGCCATCCAAGGCACACCACTTATAATCCACTATACCACTACTGACCTTCGTCTCCCTTGTGGCTCATTGTACCCACCTGCAAGCGGCCAAGCGAGGGTTGCCGTGCAAGGTCGCCGAGGTCGCCGCAACCATGGCTCTGCACCCGCCAACCAACGTGCCATCTGCCGTGCCCGTCGCCTTTTCGCGACGGGACGCTCGAATGTGTCCCAGCATATGGCTTCGTATGGGCAAAGACATGCCCGCCCCCTCGCATACTTTGGGCTTAACACGGAACCATTTCAGCGACCAGGCCGTTGGGACCCGAAGACGTTGGACGACGGCCCGATAACGGACACTACCGACCCGAAAACGGTTCGCTTTACCGGCCATCGCGCCGAGCAACTGGACGAAGTATAGCTGGGGAATATAGCTCGCGCCGAGCTAAACGAGACGCCGGCGCTGTACAGGGCCGGTCGGGGAGGCCGGCCCCGACGTCGACCCTACTATCTACTGAGCTCTCTACTTATCTGCTCAGGCGCTAAGTATCCCTACTTACGTGCTTATTAGGAGCTGGCCCCCGCCCTGGCCGGCGCCGCGCGGGCCGCGGCCGGCCGTGCGAGGGCTGAGTACGGATAGCTTACCGGAGTGCGCCGAGGAGTTGACGCTCTGCATTGCCGGGGGGTGCGGCGCCTTGGCTTGAGTGTATGCGCGTGAGGCCAGTGCATGGAGTTGTGTGGCGCGGGTTGCTTTGGCGGTTCCGCCGTACTGCTGCTAACTGAGCTTGGCGGTGAATTTTGGTGGAGGCCCAACAGTACTGACGTTGCGGGCGGGCATTGGTAGCGACATTTCGCCTCGACGCTAAGTGATGTTGCGTCGGAGTGTCAGTTCCTTGCCGGGTAGGGGGGCCTTACAACCCGCTGTCGTTTCTGACATTGACTTTCGCATGCGTGTGAAGACTTACGCATGCGTGTGAAGAAGCGACAGGGTGGTCAGGCCGTTGCAGGGCGCTGGCGCCGCTCGTTTCCGTGGGAGATGAAGTTGCAAGTTGCGAGTTGCACAGCGCGTCGTGGGTTTGCAGGCAACACAGTCGTGTCGTTGTATGGTCTCACACGCCGGTCCGACCAAACTGCCAGTTCATGTACGGGTTCCGGAGTGCACCCCAAGGCCCCAAAGCCTGGACCAATAGGGCTACCCGCGCCGCGCCGCAAAAACTGCCAGCTTGTCTTTCTCTACACTCAGCTGTTTTCATTGTGCTTCACGCTGTGTGAGGCATGCGGCAACGGAACTCAATGGCACCGGTTGGGCCGAACGGTGTTCAAAGACAACCGAGGTGCTCCCCATGTCTGGCAAGAATCTCAACAAAGCTAGAACAACCCTCACCAATGAGGGACTCATCCATTGTGTCAACCACAACGGTGTCACGCGATGGAGTCTAACCTGATCTGGTTCCGAAGTCCACAGCCAGCAGCGCATATCTCGCCCAATCATCCGGGGTTTTGCAGCTATGCGTGACAACTGTCCCGTGTTAGTCCAGGGTGCACGCCTGCCGTCTTCCCATCAAACAAGGGCCACCTCTTGCTCATGGCATTGCTACTAGCTACTAGCTAACTACTACTGCAGACGACGAGACGACTCAAGACACCACAGACGATGCGTTCGGCGACAATGTCGGAGTGCCCTTCCTTGCCCTTCCCCACCGCGCCGCTGTCAGCTGCCTCTCACCCCGGATTCCACTCGCCTGGCGGCGGCGTCCCCTGGGCCATCGTGCAGCCTCGTGCCAGAGCCCCAAGCAAGATGGACCATGCCGCCGGTCACCTTGGACGTGGCTTCACGCAAAACCTCGCACCGAGTCGCGTCCTCAGGTCTCCTATGCGTGCCAGTGCCCATCCCCTCGCCCCATCCCCCACCAGCTTGGCGCTGGTGACAAAGTCGTGCTCCAGGCCTATATGCAGCAGCGTGTCCCCCATGGCGGATGTGTCGATGAGGAACCACAGCACGGAGGCGCCCGCCACGGTGGCGTGCAGCCGCTGCCGCAGAGCCAGGCGCAGTGAGGGCGAGGCGGCGGGGCCCAGCACGTGGCTGGCCACCAGGGAGGTAGCCTTCCTCAGGATTGCTCCCTGCATGGCGAAGGGAACAGGGAGCGACAAGGGTTAGGGAGGAATCTTTACTGGCGTCAGAGCGCTGCTCTCGACCATTGGCGTATGTGATGACTTGAAGACCGCAAGCCCCCTACATACAGAATGCCCCCCCCCACCATGAGATAGTGCATAACGGGGGCGCAAACCCCGTGTCCCACCACAACATCTGGCTTCATGTCTGATAACGCAAGCCCGACAATGGAGAACGGTTGCACGGCCCAAAAACGTGCAACCCATGGGCCTTGCCCCAGTGACACCATTCCCTCCCCCCGACAAGACAGTGCCCCACAAAGCCATCGCACTGCAAACACACGGTGTCGTTTGTGAATCATTAGGTGGCGCAAGAAGCGCCGCGGCGCGACTCGCCTTCGAACGTAGACTGACAACCCACCCTCTTCAGCACTAGGGTAACTCATCCGGAGGCGTGAGGCACCCACCCAATAGGACCCCCCCCTTTTCCCTGAACGCCTCTCCCCCAGCCCCTACATGCTCACTTTCCAGCCACGTGCGGGAGG
>LSYV01000135.1:80469-96195 GCA_001584585.1 Gonium pectorale | reverse complement strand
CACCTCCGCCACCGCCGCCATCACCGTCACCTCCGCCACCGCCGCCATCACCGTCTCGTCCGCCACCGCCGCCATCACCGTCACCTCCGCCAACGCCGCCATCACCGTCACCTCCGCCACCGCCGCCATCACCGTCACCACCGCCACCGCCGCCATCACCGTCACCACCGCCATCGCCGCCATCAACATCATCTCCGCCACCGCCGCCATCACCGTCACCTCCGCCATCGCCGCCATCACCATCATCTCCGCCAACGCCGCCATCACCGTCACCTCCGCCACCGCCACCATCACCGTCACCTCCGCCACCGCCACCATCACCGTCACCTCCGCCACCGCCGCCATCACCGTCTCGTCCGCCACCGCCGCCATCACCGTCACCTCCGCCACCGCCGCCATCACCGTCACCTCCGCCACCGCCGCCATCACCGCCGCCGCCCGTTAAACCTACTCAACCTACCCTACCACGGCTGCCCAACGGATGTGAGCCCTGCCACACATTCGGGCTGGGGCAGCACTTATGGCTTTGCTTTTCGTGGTCGCCCTTTTGTGTGACGTAGGAGGACTAGCACCAGGATCGCTTATCTGGCGTCATTTGTATTCTCAATGCCATTGTATGTCGCGCCTACCGGGGCGCGGCATCTCTGTCCTGTGCCTCAATGTTCAGCGCCGCTCCGATCCCCGTCTTGCAGTGCCTCTACCTCCCCCGCCTCCTTATCGCCCCACCCCGGCGCCAGCAGGTGGGGTCGGTTAGACCAAACGGGTAGCAATGGGAAACCAAAGCAACCTCCCACGTGCTCGGCATGTCGGCAAGCGAAGTCGTTCATGTCCGCCCAACATGCCAGACTGCGGACGTGTTAGTTGCAGTGGCCCAGAAGCAAGCTCCGACGAGCAATCCTAGTGGTCAAAGGGATATTTCAGGCGCTGACTCAGGCACAGCCACGAGGCTAGACTAAATTGAGGTTTGAGGGGGAAGTCGCAGGGCGAATGGGTTGCCCATTTGTTGGTGGGTGGGTTACCAATGTGTCTTGGTGGGCACGGTGTGTCGCAGGCCCCCTGGAGCGAAGTGCCAGCCAGGCGGAAGCCGTTTGCCAGGGCACTGCACACTGCCCACTTGCTTTGCTCCTTTCTGGGTCCTGCGTTCTTTCTTGTTTTATTAAAGCCAGCGATTTGCGCACCCACCGACCATCCCTCATGACGGCACAATCTCTTGCGGTTTCGTGTCTATTGTTTCCTCCGTTCGTTTCTCTTCTTTGATTCCGGGCTTGTGTAGGCCGGTCTGCGGGGGGCGCCCGCTGAGGCAGGGCCCCGCTGTTTCCCGGCAGTACGCCCTCGTCAGCTAGAGCTTAAAAAGGCGGTTGCATAGCCGGTCGTGGGGGCTGCTGCCAAGCCCCATACTCTAGTTACACCCCCTCGTGTAGTAGGCTGTGAGATGGCGTATCATAGTGACTCGTTATGAGCACGTAGCGGCACAACTCAAAATACGCCATTCACCGTCGATATTGATCGTTCACCGCTTCATTTCCCTTGTGCTAAAGTTGGGAATGGGGACAATCTACACCATGCCCTTCCGCCTGGAAGCGGTGCTTGAAACCACGTCGCTACATGTACTGCACATTGCACTGCCGTATTGTCAATGCGGGTTGTCCACCTCATTTTTGGTTCCTTGCCCTCAATAGACGCAGTACCGCCACCTTCACCGCCGCCATCATCGCCCCCACCCAAGCCGCCGGGTAGGTGTGCCTCGTTCCGGCGTATTGCCTTTCTTGGGACACATCGGCGGGTGGGCAAGCCATCCTGCGGAAACAGAATTGCTGGCTTGAGCTTCAAGCGAAGTGGGAAATCACCTATGACTGTTAAATTGCCTGTCTCCACATCTATCATGTACCACAGGATGTGTGCCTTACGACGGTTTCAGTCTCTTCATTGGCATCGATCACTTCGGCGATGACATTGCGAGGTCTGCAAACCCCCGTGCGGCGGCCGCAAACTGTACTCTGGACCCGAATTGCGACGGCTTCAATACGGATGGGTGGACCAAGTACTTCACGGCGCCAACCAGATTCGGTGCGGATATCTCTTTTGCCTGGATCCAGATATAATAGATGAATGGATACCGGGGCAATTCAAGGGCGTCGTTAGAGCGCACGCGGCGCTACAATCCCCAGTCGTGATTGGCCTAACGTGCTAACGCGCTACCCCGCTGCCGTACCCCATGCCTGCTGGGTACCTACAGGTACCCCCAAATGCCTGTGGCGCAAGCTAAAGACGGGTAAGAAGTTTGGTCCCCCGCCGGCGGTCCCCCGCCGGCGGAACTCTCTGTGTATTACCCCAGGAGGCCGCCTTCGGGTCATGGTCCAGCGCGCCAGGTTGCGGTCGTCGCCTGCGACTGCCCTCGATTCCTTCGAAATCATCACATTTTACAGCGTTTGTGCGAAGGTGGTTTCGCAATCGAAAAGCCATCACGGCTCTCATCATCGTCTGTATGGTCAGGGCGGGGATATGTGTGAGACAGGTCTTGAGGGCTTTTTACTCAGAAGCCTGGGTTTGGTATCCCAATTCATTCTTCATCCTCGTTGGGACATACAGTCGGCATGAAAAAGGAATATCGCAACGGAAGTTCATGATAGCAGGTTCAATCAATCCTATCGGTCAACTGTAACCTGTAACCTGGTCAAAGAGTATACTTACATTGCCATGCCCTACATGCCTGCCGCCATCCCATCCCATCCCATCCGCAGTCTGCCCTCCCATCGCTGGCTACACAGCCGTGGTCGACCATGCGCGCAACGGAACGCTGATCGGCGTTTCCAGCCGGAAAACCGTTTTACGCAGGTACGGCAATGTTGTCCAGTGCGACGCCAACCCCAAGTGCAAGGCCCTGTCCAGCGATGGACGCTACTTCAGCGCCTCCGACACCGCCACCAACGCCACGGCGACCGGCCTGTGCTGGTACGACAAGAATCCATGTGAGTGCCCGGCAATGTATGCTCGCACCGTACAGCGATGGATAGACTACATACTTACTGCGATACATGCGTTTGCCTGTTGGTCGCTGCCTGCTGGTGTATGCTATCCACATTCTGCCGTATTTGTATCTACGCCGTAGAAACAAGGTACGGGTTTTATAGCCCATCATGTGCATGCGCTACGGGCGCCCTGCTGTGCCTGACGTGCCACCGCCTGAGAATGATGCCAGGTGCACCCCGCTGCTTGCTCCGTCCAGCACTCATCATGTTGATTGCGGCCTGTTGGCTTCCCCCGCTTGGTGCACATACAGGACGACAGCTGGCGCTTTTTGGGGGAAGGCCAGTCGACCGTGCGTTTCTGTTGAGCTGCGAGTGATGCATGTATGCTGGCTTCTCTAGCTGCAACACGACATGTATGGTAATGCGCTAGATGGCACTTAATAACCCAACTGCTGCCAGCCAGCTAGCTTATTTCTGGCCAGAGCGGTCAATCGCTCTATCTGCCTGCAATGCTGCAAATGAAGGCAGCTGGACCTTACGATTTGTGTTTGTTGCAATTGTGTTTGTTGCGTGTCCGCTCGACCTTTGGTTTGTGGTTTGCGTTTGTGTGTTGCATGTCGGTTGCGCGTCACCTGCCTGCCTGGGGGGTTGCGGTGCACCTTCAGACGTTTATTTGGATTGCCTGTTGATCATAAGGTTTAGGGTCCATTTCCTTTCACAGTCCTTCATATGTATGTAGGGAGGTTGTGCTAACAGACAGATAAAGTGCGCATCTGCTTGATGGCAGAAAATGCGCGCGATCGACCGCGTGATCGATAGTTCTATTTCTTGCTTGAACGTATTGGTTTCGTTGTCGGCGGCATCGTACCTTTCGACCATCTGTCCCATCCATACATCCCGCCCATACATAACAGTCGACTTCGATATGCATGCTGCAAGGCACGCGGATAACACGGAGACTTGCTGTTTGATCGATGCTGTTATGATTTTACGGTTCGTCCATGTGTGTGTGCAGCATGACTCATGTTTGCTGCTGGTGGAATATGTGCGCGTGTGTGTTTTCTGAGCACCAAAACAAAGGCAATGACGACCAGGTTGTCCAACATAAACACGTAACACTGCCGATCGTCTTCTTTGCTCTTTTAAGCCTACGTCTTGGGCGGGCTTGAAATTCCTTCTTACACAATCTCCCTACTCCCTGTGACAAGCAAGGTACAAGTAATGCCGCATGTGGAACGGCGGTTCGTTTACAGTCATTCTCCCCCCCCCTCCGAGCGAGCCGTCACCACGCACCGCCCGTACCGACTGCCGCCCCCAGCCCTGATCCACCCAATAATCACTCAGAGCAAGAAGTCCGGCGAATCGACCCCTTGTCACTTCCTCCCTCGTAACTCCACGGGAGCGGCCTGCCTCCTGCGGCTGGCACAGCCCCAGCACACGCTACACTAATGTGTTTATGCTGATGAAACGAGCTACTCAACCAGCCGTCTTGAGTACAACAATGACAGCGATAGCCGTAGCAGCATTGCTGTCAGTATCAGCGGTTGTCTCCCGGAGAATAGCCCACCTGGCCAGCCCACCGACTTTCCCTCCGGCCTGTCCTGCCCCCTCCGGACAGCCCTCCGGACAGCCTACCTGTCCTGCCCCCTCCGGACAGCCTACCCGACAGCCTACCCAGCCAGCCCACCGGTCCCCCCTCCGGCCGGTCCTGGCAGCTCTGCTTTGGAGTCCCTGGGCGTGCAGCTTATCCAGCCAGCCCGCCGCCCCCCCCCCCTCCGGGCTGCCAGGACCTCCCTACCTCGTCCGCCGGGTATGATTGTGCCCCGCCGTGGCTCGGAAAAAAAGAATAATAATGATAATGTTACGCTCGGTCGTACACCGAGGCGTTTGTTAAGGGGGCAGGCTGTGGTGAGGACTCTGGTGTCAGAGTCCTGTACACCGCCCGCCACCGCAGTGTTAAAGGCCCACCTAGGTGGGAGATTTCGATTTACGTCCCAGCAGGGTTGTCAGATGGGGAAAACCGCCCGCGTGCCAACTGCCGTCTTAGGTAGACAATGTCGTTCAGGGCGTGTACCGTGTCGTGCAGGTCGTAACAGCATTGTTGAGCGTCCCGATTCGAAAGACCCAAGCTGATGAGGAGTGGTCGTAGGTCCTTGCGGATGGTGCCACCAAAGCCAAGGCTTATGGCTTCCCTGCCTGTATGTATAGTGCACGTTCCAGCCTGCAGCTTGCAGTTCCGAGGCCAGCTGGCGGTGCTGCTCAGCTTTTTCGTGCTGTTTCTCTGCGTGGTTTGTGTCCGCAGTGTATCCTGCTTCAACGATGTGTACCGTGTTTCTGTTCCTGTCGGCTGGGCCCTGGTAACCGCATTGTTGTGTGTGTCGAAGGGCCAGCTCAGGAATGAGGAGCAGGTCCGAGCGCATCTTGCTGCGAATGTTGTCTGGGGTGTTGGGGAGTAGCCAGTCTGGTAGCCTCGAGTCGGCCACGTAGTCAGGCAGGTTATGTCTGGCTGTGGCGTCCATGATCATGAGGCATCCACCATTCTGGCCCTTGGAGAGGTATCTGGCTATTGTACAAACCGCGTTGTTGTGGCGTTTGATATACATGGCGCGCATATGGGGGTGCTGACATCCTCCCAGAATGTGTCCCCCTGAGTCGTCCCCACGGCAGATCGGGCAGGTTGCTTTTGCCGGAGCTTGCTCTGTGGTGGTCGCGTGTCCCGTGGTTCGTTTCCCGTCAATCGTGCGCGCGCCCAAAACGCTGCTCGTGCCTCAGCACACATATCGTATCTAGGGCTTCAGATCATAGCTAAGCGGGGCGTCGTGCCCGTCCAGTTGTTTATCGGTGGTCCCTGGACACGTCCCTGGCCCGTCCCCAGGCCGGTACGGACCGCCGTCCCGGACCGGGTACGGGACCGGGTACGGACCGCCGTCCCGGACCGGGGACACCAATTTGGAGGTCGCGGATCCAGCGGATCTTTGTGGCGGTTTGTTAACCGCTTAGTTAAGAAGCAGGATACCCCAGAAACGAGTGCCATGTTCAGTTGGGCTCATATGGAGTGCGCGTTGCTTGTCAGCGAGAGCGTTGCTGAGCGTCTGGTTTATTGGAGCTACCTTCCGCACAATAATCCCGTGCTAATGAAGGGCTCCATGTGCCGGGAGCAGCGCTTGTACTGGACTTTCACCAATGAACACCCTCCACTGTATCCGCCACCTCCCTTCCTGGCATGAAGGGTTTTGATACTGCCAATCTAACTGACAAACAGTTTAACGCACTGCATATGTCCTATATTGAGTATGACAATGACTATGACAGGCTGTTCAGCCACTTCATCTCCTGGCTCTGGGGAAAATTGGCGTCCGACACCAACCCGTTTCTCATCTCGTCAAGGAGGCGTTGGACGCTGTCAAGCTGAAGGAGTGCAGTGATGTGATGATTGCGGTTCCGGTGCCCGGGCCAGTCCCGACCACGAGCGGCAAAACGCACATACCGGTCGACAGGCCCACACACAGGTATCAAGCGAGGTGGCAAACAAGAAAACCAAGGTAAAAACGAGGGAGACCAACAAGTCACTCCGCGCAGTGCAGGCGTCCAGCCACGACCCGCAGGAACGGGTGCCCAGCAGACACACCATTCCAGCCCTTCCGCGGCAAACCGAGGGCAGCGAAGTCTCGCAACAGGGACCAAAACTTCACCACCACGCCTGCCTGCATCGCAGCAAGAACAGCGGCAGCCAAGCCCGGGCCGGAAGGAGTAAACGGCCGACGCGCACGCACACAGCGCCGCGCCCAATCCAGGCTGTTGAGCACCGCCAGCACAACCACGTCCCACACACATCCCAGCACCCGACCCTCGTCTGTCGGGACACCCAGCCAGAGGTGCGCTCGCAGCACAGGACAATGGCACCGGTCCTCTACCACAGAACGCAACCCGACGGCTATGCGCCAGGGGGCCCGTGGGGTGAAGGCTGATTGCTTCAGCAACATAGTGGTGATGAAGATGTCGGATCCCATCGTTTCCGTGGTGTAGTGGTTATCACGTCAGATTTACACTCTGAAGGTCTCCGGTTCAATCCCGGACGGGAACATTTTGGTCATCTTGTGCAAAATACCTGCATCGTTTTCGGGCTGTGTCTTCTGGTTGTAGATTAGGAACGGGTTCCCCAGGGGCAAAGGCGCTTGCTGCCCTTTCCCCATGTCTCCCCCATCGCTTGGCGGGGCTAGATGGAGACGTTCGGCGGGTGAATACGGTGGTTGGGTCCGGGAACACGAGCCAGGTGAGGTTAAGTTTTCTGCGATCTACAAACACCATCTTCAGGGCCATCACAAAGAAGTACCGATCACAAGGCCTAGAAGCACCCGGCAGCCTGCATAGATGAGAAGCTAACGCGATACCAGCGGCGCAGCGGGTGCCAGATTCGCCGGGGAGTACACCGCCCATCGAAGGACAGCCAAGGACCTAGAAAGGGTATAACGCTGTAGCAGGGCTGTCACTAGGAAGCGAGCCTCTCAGACGCAGCCGGCATAGCCCATCGACCTTAAACAGCCTTTATCTATCGCCGCCGCGCGCAAATACAGCGCGCCAGGATTTCCAGAACAAGCTCCGAGAGGTCACTTGGTGTAGACATTCCGGTGCTTGCGACTGTGTGTATGGGGTGGGGCGGCGCCGCCCCAGTGCTTCAGGGTCCCTCACTGTGGGATTAAAATAAAGCACTGATCACAAGGAGATACGCCCCACTATCTTTTCAAAGCCATCCTGTGCTGGCTGCACCACCTGGTTGGTGGTCCTCCCTGCACGGGTACAAATCATGTTGGACGTAGGGCCATCTTTGAACCTCATCGACGTCACGAGGAACCTCTATTCCACACGCACCCTCGTACGGATTGAACACATCCGTACCCGTGCAATCTCGATCCAGCCAGTAGTGGTACAGAACAGGGGGATACGCTCTCGCCCGTGCTCTTTAATATCTTTGGATGCATTCGGTTACACGTGAAGGACGGGCGGTCAAACCCATCACCAGCCGTACATGCTGTACCCCACGCGGCACGTCCGAAGGCGCGCCAACAAATCCGCCAGATCCAAGCCGCCGGGGCCACCGAGATCCTAGCCTGCAGGTTGCCGTTGCCGCCTTATCCCATGCCTGAAATTCACCGGGGCCACCTAAGCCAAGCCTGTAAGCCTTCGATGCCACCAAAGCTCAAGTGTGCAAGGGACCGCTGGCATGCGATCCAGGTCTGCAAAGCACAGGGATTGCAATTCACCCGTGCCCGTTGTTAGTTGGTTAGGAATCGGTGAGAGGGAGTGCAGGGGGCTGTACCACGAGCGGTACAGGTCTGCTACGGAGCGACCGCCCTCGCACGGCACACACAGAGCCGAAACCCTCCCTGCCCTTGCATGCAGCAAATGCCAAGAGTCCAGCATGTCCTGCTGCAGGCCTGATACCCACGTGCAGGGCGAGGGGGCTACGCTCACCACCGACCCGACCTGCGGCAACTGGCAATGTACCTCTAGTGCCTGCCGAGAGCGTGAAACCCACAGACCTCTCGCCACATGCCCAAGCGCAACCTGCATGCAGCTACTGGCGGCGTCGCGATGCATGACCGCCTCCGATGATCGCGAAGGACAGAAAAGGCGCATAACCGAATTGATGCGCAAGCGGGAGTGACAAACGACGCCTTGGAGCGATTTGTAAGACGGTGCGTAGGATCGCTCTACCGTGCAAACTTCCGTGCAATAGATAGTGATAAACATGCGACATTACTTGCTAAACTTTGGGGCTTTAAGCGGTGGCCAGGTAAAGTGAGGGTAAAGTAAAGGATCACACGGCTTTGAGCTCAGGCCCTGCGCGCAGGCGAAAGTTAGTGCGGCCCCGATATAGGAGAAGGGTCAACCTTCCCCCTTCATCAAGTCCTCTCCCAATCAGCGATGATAGATGGCAGGGACCACGAGTGCGGGCCACGGGAAGGGGAAGGGACGCCCTCCCCCTTCAACCCCTTTCCCGAATATTGGTGATGGCACAGCAGCAGGACGAGGGGCTGGCTCTGCAGCAGTGTAATGCAATAAAAGGCGCACAGCCGTGCACGCCGCCGCTGCATGCTCCGCGGTTGATTGGCGCAGGGACGAAGTTGCGCTAAGGGCATCTGGCGGT
This sequence comes from Gonium pectorale, assembly GCA_001584585.1. Lineage (NCBI taxonomy): Eukaryota > Viridiplantae > Chlorophyta > Chlorophyceae > Chlamydomonadales > Volvocaceae > Gonium > Gonium pectorale. The sequence goes on along the minus strand of LSYV01000135.1, from coordinate 87,078 downwards.
ATCCGGCGCCCGTTAGTCATGAGGAGTGCAGTTCAGGAAAGACAACGCTTAATGATAAACGCGGCAGGGAGGGGGGGGGTGTTAGGGGTGCGGCAGAATACCCCATGAGCACAACAAGAGCACTCTAAACCTTCTTTCAGAATCAAAAAAGACGTATGTTCGACAAAGTTATGGCCTGGCAACGTGTGCTGTAAGGCAGGGGTTGGTCGCCGGTCCTCTGGTTCTTAGGGTTTTTGACACGACGCACCAAGCTTTGCAACCAGCGCTCCGTTTTCAATGGCGATTGCACCAATGGATTGCTCTTATTCAATACTATTGTTATACAATACTATTATTGAGGACACGATGCTCTGAGCCCCTGGATGGCGACCATGGTGGTCGCCGACTGAGTTGCCCAGCATGAATGGGCCAAGACCGCCTGCAGGCAAGCGGTCACGGACCGCGGATGATGGCTGTGACGATGCAGTGGCTGATGTGCGCGACCCAACTGCGAAGACGGTGCCATGTCCTGCTGGCTGCCATAGGCGGCTTGCTGCGTCACTGCCGCGGCACATACAAGGTTAAGCAACATACGGACTGCGATTACTGCAAGAGCAACAGGCCACTGCAGGCGCTTGCCGCCAGGATGTTCTCAAAGCAGCCTATTACGACGCGGCCGCGATACGACCGCCTGAAGCGCGTGGCCGCGATTCCACGCACTCGGGCGGTTGCCGATGGAAAGTACTACGAGGCAGCCCCCCGGATGCCGCGTGACGCGTTCGCCGCCCTCACTCGGGGTCCGCTGCGGTGGCGTTGCCTGCGATGCCTGGGTGTGTTCCGCGTGGATGTGCTGGTGATGCCCAGGCACAAGGGCGGAGGCCGGTTCCAGGTCAAGGAGCTGACAGCCGAGCAGCGTGCACTGCCAGCGGCAGAGGTTACCGGAAAGCTGGAGAGCTGCAAATAATTTAATTGTTACATTGGGCGTACACACCAACGTGTAGTTAAGGAATGGGTGCGTTTTGGGCTGCGGGCACGACCCATACCGCCACCCCCATGCGCTTCCACAGCCTGACAACATGGGGAATATCTCCTCTACCGCCATGGGCACTATCGCAGCTCCTGCGCCGCACTATCGCTGCGGAACACGACCTGTTCATTGCAACCTGCCGGAGACAGGCTCTCCTGCCTCAACCACAAATCAACCTACCGTGCAACACCCCGCACGGTGCCAGTGGCGGGATTCGAACCCGCAACCTTCCGCCAACATGGGCGGTGCTTTACCAGTTAAGCTACACTGGCTGGAGAGCTGCACTACTGTGCCCACAGTGCGGACAACGTGGCTGACGTCTCTGTGGTGGCCGGCATGGAGCGCGTGCTGGAGGGGACAGACGACACTGCATCTGATGAAGCGGTGGTGCCACCGGAGGAGGACGCTGCTGATGGGGCTGTAGCGGCTTGTGGGGCCGCCGCGGTCGGTGGCGCTGCAGCGACGGCGGTATTTAGACGCTGCTGACGGGGCTGCACCGGCGGGCAGCACTCCCGCGGGATGCGACCACTGGCGAGGCGTCGGCAAAGCCCTGCTTCGATTCATCTGGAAGGTTGGCATGGGTCCCGACGTGTCTCTGATGACGGCTCCTCACATCATCCTACCTGAGCCGGACCTCGTGCGTACTGCCCTCCCAGCGATGGCGCGTACCTCGCCATAAGGTTGAAGGCGCTGTCCGCAGTCTTCACCAAAGCAATGGCAGACTTCCGGCTGGAGCAACTCCCAGAGCTTAAGCCCTCGGAGCTTTTCCCTTACCGCGCCGGCAACGACCGCCCGCTGTCATCCGGCATGCCCGACCTGCCAGCCGCTCACACAGCTAGCAGCAGGTCTCACCGCACGGTCAAGCGGCGGGTCAGTCCACCTGGACTGCATGCACCGTGCTGGGCTATGGGCGGCGGGTTCCCTTTGCCGCTGATGCGGCAGCACGTCGGCACACGTATCCTGCTGGGAGACTGCATGCCGGGTGACGGGGGCCCCGAGTCACCCGCACCTCCTATCCAACTGTGTGTTCTGCTGACGTGTGGTTGCTGCTGGCGCCTGCAGCATCACCCTTAGTCGGAGCGCGCAAGGCTGTCAAAATGCACTCAACATGCTCACACGCGTACGAGTCCATATCGTGGCAGCATGCAAGTCAACGAAGTTGGCGCCTTGCACGAACGTGCCTGTGGAGTACCAGGCGTGTGCTGCCGAGCGAGCAGGTCACGACCAACGTGTGGCGGTACTGCTACCGGACCACCTGCAACGAAGCCACCCAGACCACCTGACCAGCGCAGTCTTGCCGTGAGCCAGGAGGACTTTGACGCTGTGCTGAAGGCAGAGAAGATGGGTGGCAGGGCTGCGGCCAGGGTTGCTGAGCTGGCCATGGGGGCTGCGCAGCTTGCTGATCGCGCGTCGAGCTTCCGGCGGAAGGTCATCGCGAACCCTGATCCCGCGGGCGAGCCTGAGGGTCCTGGGCAAGATGGCGCTGGCGGGAGTGGTGGGGATGCTGGGCCTAGTGATAGCGGCAGCCGTGGCAGGGGGCACGGCGATGCACGCCGTAACCGAGGCCGCGGCGGCGCTGGCCATGGCGAAGGCGAGGGCCGAGGGGCCCGCCAATTTACTATCGGCATGGAAGCCGTGGAGCTCGACGGCGCGGAGGAGCACGCTGCCTAGATAGAGGGCGCGGTGGTAGGGGCCATTCGCAGGAGGGTAGCGTTGCTGGGTAGGCACGTCCCCCGAAGCAGTGCCTAACTATTGTACGTGTTTCTGTACATATTTAAATAGAGCTTGGCAACAGCTTTCGAACGGTCTAATTCCCATGTGAAAAGACTAAGACTTTTGGGCGGTGTACTGCGTTGTCTTACAAATGTGTCGTACGATTGTGCGCGGTACGGTCGGTCGGTCGTCGGTCCCTGACCCCTGGCAAGAAATGTATCATGGGGTCTGCCAACAGATGGCGAACCCCCCTCCCCCCCTGAACGCGGGGCTTTATTGTGGACGAGGGGGCATTTTCGCTTTGCGCTCAACTTTGTGTTAAACTGTAAAATCTAAAATCCCTAAAACCCGTGATCCCTTTCGCATTGCGCCCAGCCACGTGTGCATCGCTGCGTAATGTGCTCTCGCGCATACTCGCAAGTGAAGCCGCGTAGTTGGTTTAAGCATAGAAGATGATAGCAAAGATATTCATAGCCTGCTGTGGGACGCTGGCGGGCATTCGCAGCGGTCCATGTAACACAACTTCTATCACAACTGAAGGTTCACTTTATATGTGGAATGGCCGCAGAAATTGATTGGCAATGTTTAGAAGTGATGAAAGGCCTAGCCTGGACGCGATGAGGAAGTAGTGCGCCGGCGGCAATCGACATGCAATTAACACTCATATAGACTATGTGCAGTGAGCGGTGCAGAGCCTGACGGGCTATCTAGGAAAGCTGTCTTTTGAGGGCCTGGAAGCTAATGGTTTAGGCTGGTTCGTGAGGCAGATTGACTGGAAAGCAGGTTTTTGAGCCCCGCCGCCGTCGGCACATAAGTCCCGTAGGTCCGTCGTGGAGTGCACATCCGTCTATATTCTATAGACTATGTGACGGGTGGGAATGGCCCTAGTGTGGGTGCCTGGAAGAACGTGTTCTTATATGAATTGCGAGAAGCAGTATAACCCAGGTTAGGAGGCCTGTGGGAATCTATACGGCGATGCCACAGCGCCGCAGCTCTTCTCTCATCTGCCTGTAGCCGCGACACTGTATGCGTGGGAAAGCTGGCGCGCATGCGGCGGACATGAATGCAGCTGTTTACGGCCTTGGGAAACGGCCCTTTGCACGTGCTGCAGGGTTGCCAGCACTGCAGATTCAACCATCACCGTATGGAGGCCTCGTTCCAAATGCGCTGTGTTCCGACAGTGGGCGTATTTGTTTTTGCTCAAAACGCTGTTTGCGCCCCTCATCGTCTTGTGGTCGGTGCACATCGGTGCAGTTCGTTAGTATGGCAGTACGAGGCCGGTGGGCCAGTGTTTTTAGGTAGCCGCACCGGTCGGTGCTAGCTAATTCGCGAGTTTCCTTTCGTCAGATCTGACACCGCCGTGCCGAACTGAGCCATACTACGTTACAGTCCCTGGCCAGTCTCGGCTCGGTGGATCAGGGCTCTCCCCCCATCCCCCGCAGAAGACTCTCTTTCCTGCTTGCAGGTACCCTTCCCCGCGGCGGAGCCGCGGCTAAACAACGCAAGACTCAATGCTGGAAACCGCCCCTTTGCACGTGCTGCAGGGTTGGCAGCACTGCAGATTCAACCATCACCGTATGGAGGCCTTGTTCCAAATGCGCTGTGTCACGACAGTACAAGTACGCCCACTAGTGGGCGTACTAGTTTTTGCTCAAAACGTTGTTTGCGCCCCTCTCCAGAGTTTGAACTTGAGATGGTGGGCAGGCGACATCCAGCGAGGAAATGCCAATGAAATACTGAATATTCAGGAAAATACCTGAATATGTATAAAACACGACGGTTTCCGCACGAAGCGCAGCGTCGTAGCGGAAACCAAGGTTTCCTGCGTTCGGCTGGCAAGCGTTTGTGCACGTCGGTGCTGTCCGGTAGTACGGCAGTACGAGGCCGGTAGGCCAGTGTTCATAGGGTGTCGCACCGGTCGGTGCTAGCTAATTCGCGAGTTTCCTTTTGTCAGATCTGACACCGCCGGGCCGAACTGAGCCAAACTACGTTACAGTCACTGACCAGTCTCGGCTCGGTGGATCAGGGCTCTCCCCCCATCCCCCGCAGAAGAGTCTCTTTCCTGCTTGCAGGTACCCTTCCCCGCGGCGGAGCCGCGGCTAAGCGACGCAAGACGCAATGCTGGAAACGCTGTTTGCGCCCCTCATCGTCTCAACAGCAGCAGTCTCACAACTCTCACGCCACACTAACGCACAACTGAAAGGGTCGGTAGAGGGGGGTCATCAGGTGTTTACGGCAGGTGGATGGTCTCCTTGGTGGAGCGGGTTGATCTGAAGTCGAGGTTTATGGCTGGACCGAGCGGTTACCCAACGAACCAATGGGCTCGACAATGTCGTCGCAGCTCGTCCACGGATTCGCTCCCATGGAGCATGGGCATGCAGCTCTGGGCGAGTCATGCATACGCATGGCTCGGCTATGTAAACACCTGGCGGCAAGGGCGTCCTCGGGGGGTGAAGGAAGGGGCGTGCGAGCGGAAGTTGTGTGCTCCCAGTGGCAACCAATGCCCCTGCCCCTGCACAAGTTCCAGCTCGGTGGACAACGTTTGTGAAACTCCATCTGCCCCAACAGTCCGCAGCCCGGCAGTAATATATGGCGCAGGCGCGCTCGGACTCGGGGGCCCCACAGGCACACTGGTCCCGCGACACCGTGCGAAGTGCAAAGGGCGAATTACCCGGCATCGGAAGCCCGAGGACCCCCCCCCCCACTGCCCAGAGATGGCTGTCGGCGATGGTCGCCCTGTCTGCGCCCAGTCCTCACCGGTGGGGGCGCATGAGGGGCGACCAGGCGCCACTGGCAGAGATGACGGCAACCCTCGCCGACCTTGCTGCCGGACGGTCGCCTTCACCCCGCCGGTGGGCGCCCTGGAGCTACCAAACGGGCAGGTCCGCGCTGGCTGGTCTGGGCGGGTGGCGCGGCAGGGCGACCCCGTCGAAGTCCTGGAAAGGCCCGTCAGATAGACAGGCTTTACCCGAAGCAGCGGAGCGAAGCGGAGCAGCAGAGGGAGAGGCCGACCCAGGACTGTCCGTGCGTGCGTTACCAAGCTCCTCGCAGTTTCTTTAACGCCTTGGACGGGCGTAGGGATCGCTTATGGTCATACGAATATTGAATTTTGGAATTGCTTGCCGATTGAGGGCGAAGGAGCAATATACACACAACATCGAATTTTGCCAATGAGTATCGGTGATCGCGAGTTCGAATCCGAGCCTCGCTGACATTTTTCGTTGGTGCTTTCCGCGCTCAAGGTGATGCACAGGTGAGAAGCGTGGAAGAAGTGGCCGTATCGATTGGGTTAGAGAGGGGTCGGCAACATTGTGGGCGGGGGAGAACGGGAGGGGGCGAACGAAGGATCCGTGGGACGGGGCGGGGCGGGGAGGGGCGGGGCGGCGCGGGGCGGGGGGGGGGGCGGTGTGGGGTCATTCCACCTCGCACCCTTCATGATGCGCCTCCGTTCCACGCGCTGTAAGGCTGACTCCCCAGGCGACTCCCCTACAACCGACTAGACGCACCCCCTTAATGCTCGTCCGTGCCAGACAGTCCATACTCACACCCCGGGATGCCAGCGTCCGACCGACCAAGCTGAGCCCATTACTGCGGGTCCGCCGCCATGCAACCAACGTCATACCCAAGCGACCGGCGCCAACGCCTGGGAGCAACGGGAGGGGGCGACGAGGAGCGAGGCGGCGAGGAGCGGGGCGGCGAGGGGCGGGGCGAGGCGGGGCGGGGCGAGTCGGCGGGATAAGGGTGCGGCATATGGGTGGGGCGGGGCGGGGTGGTGGCATAAGGGTGGCACAGGGCGGGACAGGGCGGGGTAGGGCGGAGGCGGGGCGGGCGGGGCCGACGGCGAGGTGGAGGAAGGCGTTGGGAGAAGGGGCCGTAGTCGAAGTTGAGGT